>JAAEAF010013716.1:0-20864 GCA_011037195.1 Triatoma infestans
TTGACTATAGACGAACAAAGACGACATAACGCAGTTAACACTTGTTATATGTGTGACAAAACTTTTACAACCAATGACAAAGTACGTGACCACTGCGACTTAACAGGACGATACAGAGGGGCAGCTCATTCTACCTGTAATATAAGGTATCAAAACCCCAACTTTTTACCCGTTCTCCTACACAACCTTACCGGATATGATAGCCATTTATCGTACGCGAACTCGACTACGATGACAAACAAATAAACGTCATACCAAATAATGAAGAGAAGTACATATCCTTTAGTAAAGCCATAACACCACATATAAAACTACGATTTATAGACACATTTCGATTTATGCCATCTAGTTTAGACAAATTAGTACAAACACTACCCGACATACCAGACACTAGTAAATTTTTTACACCAGAACAACTTCCACTATTGACAAGAAAAGGTGTTTTCCCATACGAATACATTACTGACTGGAACAAATTAAAAGAGACAAACTTACCACCAAGGACTGCCTTCTATAGCCACTTGAAAAAATGTGATATTACGGAAGAGGACTATCAGCATGCATGTAGTATATGGTCAACTTTCAAGTGTAAGAGCTTGGGAGAATATAGTGACCTATACCTTAAAACTGATGTATTGCTGTTAGCTGACGTATTTGAAACATTCCGTAATGTCACATTGACAACACACAAACTGGATCCTTGTCACTATTTTACATTGCCCGGCTTATCCTGGGATGCCATGTTACGATATACAGGTATCAAATTGGAACTTCTCCTAGATTATGATCAGATAATGATGGTTGAGCAGAGCATCCGAGGTGGGTTATGTCAAGTTGCTCATCGTTATTTGGTCGCAAATAATAAATATATGAAAGATTACAATCCAAATAAAGAGAGCACTTTCATAACCTACCAAGATTGCAACAATTTGTACGGTTATGCCATGTCAACTTACCTTATGGAGAGTTCCAATGGATAAGCCCCGAACAATTCAATATTAAAGACGTAACTGCGAACGACGACTATGGTTATATAGTAGACGTAGACGTACACTATCCCCCACACTTACACAAGCTACACAATGACCTACCTTTCCTTCCGGAAAACATAATAATCGATAAACAGAAAAAATTAGTAGCCCATTTGAATGACCGGTGCAGATACATAGTTCATTATGTAACTCTGCAACAAGCCATTCAACATGGGTTAGTTTTGAAGAAAGTTTATCGAGTACTAAAATTCCGACAATCAAACTGGCTCAAACCATACATTGAACTTAATACAGAACTTAGAAAAAATGCGAAAAACAACTTTGACAAAGACCTTTACAAACTGTATAACAACTCGGTGTATGGGAAAACAATGGAAAATATTAGGAAAAGAAAAAACATAAAACTTGTCAGTAGTGGAAAACGTATTGAAAAATTAATAGCCAAACCTGGATTCATTGATCGAACCATCTACAGTGAAAATCTTGCAGCTGTCCACATGACTCAGACAAGACTAACCTTTGACAAAGCTTTATATTTGGGAGCAACTATTTTAGACTTGTCGAAATGTACATTATACAGTTACTTTTACTCTACAATGGCAAAGATCTACAAACCAAACATGATAAAAATCGGTTACATTGACTCAGACAGTTTTATTTTCGAAATAAAGACGGAAGACTTATATCTAGACATGAAATTACACTTACTGAATGACATGGACACTTCCGACTACCCAATATCTCATCCTTGCCATTCCAACAGGAATAAAAAGGTTCTCGGCAAGTTTAAAGATGAGGCAAACGGAAAAATTATAAATGCTTTTGTGGGTTTACGTCCTAAAATGTATGCTTTGGATATTGAAGGGTTGGAAATTCTGAAGGCTAAAGGGGTTCACACCCCTTCATTACGACAAAATATTAAATTTAAAAACTACATAGAATGTATCGAAAAAGAGCAAGTATTCAGAGTTCCAACCACTTCAATAAGATCCACAAAACATCAATTATCCTCAGTTACAATAAATAAAATAGCACTTTCACCCAATGACCACAAACGGGTAATTCAAGAGGATGACAAATTTACGACGAAAGCGTTGGGATACAGGGGGGAATAGTATAAAAAATTGTATTATATATATTTATTTATTTATTTATTCTAAAATTAAGTTATTTATTTTAAAAATAGTTTATTAAAAAAAAAAAAAATGTATTTATATTTATTGTAAATAAAACAATTATTTTCATTAGGTATTCATTAATTCTTAATATTATTTTATATATATTGTATATTTACCAAAAACTATGATTTTGTTTTGTAGAAATAAATTGTATATTTGTTTATAATAAAATATATTTTGTTAAATTCAATTTTATTTTTTTTTTTTTTTTACTTATCCTTTAGCTAAAAAAAAAAAAAAAAAAAAAAAAGTTTTTTATAATATATTTATTTAATGAAAAAAAAAAAATTACAAATGTAACTTAAATAGTATAAGAAAAATGTAACTAAGTATTAAATAAGTGTACACTATTGGTTCCCAAGTATTCCTTAAATAGTATAACAAAAATATAACTAATTTTTAAAGCAAATTTTTACAATTTTCCCAAGTATTTTTATTGTTTGGAAACCCAAGCCACTTCAACAACACTTTATTATTTTTCTTCTTCAAAATTTTCTCCACAAGATAGACATTAGGAAATTTAACTTTGGCAAGTTCTTGTTCATAAAATCCGCCCAACACGTTTTCACCATTTGAATCTTGTAAAAAGTAAGTGATTGGAACAGTTTTTCTTACTTGAGTCACTTTAAATATCTCTGAACTCCAAGAAGGTAAATATCCTTTGGTAAATACTGTCTTATATTTTGAGATGCGTACATGGTCGCCCACTTTGAACTTTGGTGTCTTCCGAACAATAGAATTTGGTTGTTGTGATAATTTCTTAATAATGTCAGATTCATTAATTTCAGTTACTTCAGAAGGTTTCATTCCAATACTTCTGTGTATAGACTCATTATTGTATTTATACATTAGCTTGGGTAAATTCTCCACCCATTTGTAATTGCCTTGGATATTAAACATTTTCCACATCCAAGTTTTTAGTGTGCGATTAAATCGCTCCACCATTGACGCTTTCATAACACTGTAGGTACTGTAATGATTAATTTTATACTTTTCCAAAAGTCGATTGACATGTGGATTATAAAATTCTGTTCCCAAATCAGTTTGTAAATTTCGTGGGCTAATTTTTGCCTGGTTTTCTATAATGTTTTGTAATGCTTTGGCCACTTCAATACCAGTTTTGTTTTTCAGAGGTTCCACCCAAGCTTTCTTTGAAAGACAATCAATTACAGTGAGTAGATATTTAAACTTTCCATCAGGAAAATTTGACATTATAACCGTATCCGCTTGCCATATGTCATGCAAACCTTTCAATAATACTCTTCTTCGTGGATAATTCTTCCTCGCCGGCCTGTGTAGTTCATCGACAACAATCTGTTTAACATTCATTATTCAATGCAGCCACCTTCTCTTAGTTCTTCCACTATAGCCGTTATTTCATTTTCGTGCCCCCGGTTACCAGCAACTACTGAAGCAACAAGTAAATGCAGACGATCAACTAATTCATTAGGATCATCCCAATAGACAATTCTTGGTTGATGTGTTGTTTTCAGTCCCAAACCAGACACATAACTAGACGAGAATAATGGTTTTATAACATTTAAATACTTGTAACCACGGTTTGAATTTACTGGATTCTCTGTAGAGTAACCTCGATAAATGGCGTTGGTACTTGATAATATTTTCTTATATATCTTTTTGTCAGACTCTGCCACTAGGCTAATATCTGGACGCTTCATGAATAACAATTCAAACAGTCCTGGTGTTCCTTTATAGTGAACGCCGTGAACTACAATGTTGTTGTTATCTAATGTAACTTGAGAATCTCCAATCAGCCAACGTTGACCATCGAATCGCATACCATATATTTTATCCAAATGATCACCATGTCGGCCATTCAAATATTTGTCAATTTATTTCCTCGCAAGATGACTAACGTGTTTAAGATAAGTTTTCGCTTCTTTCTGTCCTTCAGGTGTACGGAGCACTTCTTGTATCTGCTCTACTTCATCTTTTGTCTCAAATACTTCATCACTGTTGTAACTGCACCCTCCATCACTATCATCTTCCTTTATTACACTCTCATCCTTTACCAAAGCGTCACTTATTGGTGATACTACACTTGCTGGTGATGGTAGTTGTAACTGATATTTTGATGTGTTAGGTTGGTCAGTTACCATTTGAGTGATGCTTAACTTCTCCTCTGGTTGTTGTTGTTGTTGTTGTTGTTGCTGCTGCTGCTGCTGTTTAAGAGTGGTTACAATCTCTTCCAGTGGATGTACAATTGTCTGTGTAGCTTGATTAATTTGACGTTGTTCTTGAGCTAATCTCTGTTTCAACAGTCTATGTTTCTTGCGAATATTCTCACTTGAACGTGCAATTTTCAACTTTAATTTCTTGTCCACATCTGCCATTATTATTATTATTAGATAGAAACAAAAATATCAAATCCTTTTCTATAACGAGCACTTTCACAATTTCTTTTAAATTCAGAATCTTTATCAATAACTAAAAAACCGTATTTATCCGACCAGCACTGTGAACACAACCACTTAAATTCATCAAATGACATATCGGTGTTCACATGATCTGAATATATATGTTTCAAGTTCAATTCATCTTGTTTGAATAAAATTAGCAAATTTGCATTATCTCTAATCAACTGTTTGGGCACTTTACTATATGTTTGACACAAATAGAAAGAGTCAATGTTATTATGACGTCCCATGCAAAAGAAATCTCTCATTGTGGTTTGTTTTTCTGTTGCAACATCGTCAAAGATGAATACTGAATTGGGTTTAGCCTCTTGTGGTGTAATACTGTTATCTGAATCGCTATAGGTAAATATACCTAATCCAATTTCAGGAACTTGGTTGAATATTTCATTCAATAAGCGATATTTGGGTTGGTTTAGAGATTTACCATATACATATACATTGGAGAATTTTAAACCATTTCTCTCGGTCAACAGTGCAATCATCAGATTAGTTTTACCCGAATTAGATGGTCCTGCAACAATACATCGCACAGAATTAGGCAGTAAAAGTCCATTTTTCCGATTGCTGGCGTCATCATCAATACCGGTGTATTCGATAATTGGAAGTCTGGTTGTTTGTTGGTGGAATTTCATCGTTGAACTGGATTGTTTTTTCACTATTGCTTTCCATATATATCCCTATGTGATGGACCATTTTTCTCAGTCATCACTGGGACAATGGCGAAGAAACGGTCAAAAGTGAAACAAGTTATTGCAGCTGTAATACAAAAAGGTAATGGTAAGAAGAAGAAGAAGAAGAAGAACTTTAGGTTATTACCCATACCTAGTGAACAACAGCATCAGAAGAAGAAAGGTGGATTTTTACCGCTATTATTGTCTGCTCTACCTGCACTGACTGCATTGGGATCAGCTGCAGCTGGAGGGGCAGCAATCGCAAAAGCGATTAATTCCGCTAAAGCTGCTAAAAAACAATTGAACGAATTGAAGCGACATAATGAGAAGATGGAAGCTACTGCACTGGGAAAAGGAATATATTTACGACCTTACAAAAATGGTAATGGACTTGTTTTGGAAAAGAAGACGACGAGCAATTCAAAAAACTAATTGTGAGATTACCTCTCCGACCATTAACAAATGTTGATTTAACAAAACTAGCCACAAAATTAGAGATTCCATATTTTAGAGGTGTTTTCATGAGAGACAATCTACCTACAGTATGTAAAGTAAATGAAAGTGTTGTAATTAATCTTGACAGTATACATGGACCAGGCACCCATTGGGTGTGCTATGTAAAGAGAGGTAATCTAATTGTTTATTTTGATAGTTTTGGAAGCTTACCACCACCACCAGAGCTAATAATGTATTTGAAGAACAAACCAATATTGTATAATAGTGAACAATATCAGCAACCAAACACTGTTATATGTGGTCATTTGTGTTTACTTTTTCTCTCTTTGTACACAGCGTGCTAACTATAAATAGAATAAATTTTTTTTAATTTACGACAGTCATGAGTTTTACCATCACCCTAACAGGACGAGAGTCCGTTCTCAGTGCAAATCATTTCCCACCTATACATTTAGATGATGAATGGGAAATGGCACTGTTATCCTTTGAAACCTTTCATTCGATACCAAACGTTGATGAACACAATAATACATTGGAATATATTAGAGATGATGATGATGATTACAAAACAAGTATAACCATTCCTACAGGTACGTACGAACTAAGTGATATAAACGATTATATCAAGTCTAATTTACCAGAGGATGTAAAGTTTGAATTAACTGCTAATAAGAATACACTCAAATCAGAACTCATTTCTTCAGCGGTTATATCCTTCAATTGTAACGATTCAATTGGACCACTATTGGGATTTGGAAGAGTTACGCTGGAAAATAAAAATCAAAAATATATTTCTAGCGAAATAGTGGACATATTTAGTGTGAACTGCGTGCTGGTAGATTGTAATATAGTTACTGGTGCTTATACAAATGGTAAATTAGTTCATACACTTCATGAGTTTTTTCCACAAGTTGCACCAGGATATAAGATTGTGGAAGTACCAAATAATCTCATTTACATGCCAGTCATCACAAGGACAATTGACAATATAACACTACGAGTGACAGATCAAAACGGTCGATTGATCAATTTTAGAAAAGAAGAAATTACCGTTAGACTGCATTTGAAGAAAAAGAAAAATGGTTCTTAGATTTCACCATCATCAACATCGCAGTTCATGTATAAATAAACCTCAAACATCCCACCAGTCCCACATTCAACCGTCTTCTGTAGAAGGGAGAGCATCTTTAACCACGCACAGTATTAGACTTTTACAACAACTTGGATTCAAACCAAACTCACCACAACATGGACGGGGGAATATTGGACATTGGAGCGCCAGTTGAGTCTGACGAGTCGGTAACAAAAATAGAATTTAGATCACATCAGCCATATGCATCGACAACATTGAATAATTCAGATGAGATACGTATACCAGTTAATCAACAAGATGTTTACACGTTACCAAGCAAGAGCTATTTGTATGTGGAAGGAACATTGTTTAACCAACAAGGAGCAGCAGCGAAGAAGCATACGTTATGCCGTAACGCCATAGCCCATTTATTTCAAGAAATTAGATACGAATTAAATGGAATACTGGGGGATAGCGTGAGGAACCCTGGAATAGCAACAACATTAAAAGGATATGCTTCTTTTGAACCCAATCAGGTGATGGGCATGTCCGGCTGGGTCGAAGCTATGCACTATGCATCACATCCACTATTGTCCAAAGAAACGGGACACTTTAATGCCTGTATACCATTAAGTTACCTGTTGGGATTTGCTGAAGATTACAAAAAGATAATCGTTAACGCTAAACAAGAATTAGTTCTCATTAGATCCAGGTCAGATGAGAATGCGGTCACTGCTTTGACTAATTTAGAAGGAGACGATGAGGTGATTAAAGTGACAATTACAAAAATTGCATGGAAAATACCTTATGTGTCTGTATCGGATGTGGAAAAGGTTCATCTAATCACTTATTTGGAGAAAGGAGTAAATGTGTCAATACCATTTCGAACATGGGATCTGTACACATATCCACAGCTTCCACAGAGTGTGGAAAAACATTCTTGGACAATTAAAACTACAACTGTGACGGAAAGACCACGCTATGTTATTGTTGCTTTTCAAACTGATCGCAATAGTAATGCAAAGACAGATACGAGCCGTTTTGATCACTGTAATCTGGTCAACATGAAATTGTATTTAAACAATCAAGTGTATCCATATGATGATTTGGGATTGAATTTCACACAAAAGCGAATTGGTATATTATATGATATGTATGCAAGATTTCAAAATTCATATTATGGAAAAGAAATTAGCAAACCGTTTATACAAGATAATGAAGTGTTTAACAGCGTTGCACCTATAGTGGTTATTGATTGTTCACTTCAACATGAACCGGTCAAATCGCTTGCACCTGTGGATGTAAGATTAGAATTTGAAACGAATGATGTGATCCCAGCTAAGACGAGTGTATATTGCCTAATTATAAGAGAACAGATTTTCCAATACAATCCATTTACAAGTACTGTGAATAAAATAGCATAATAGTCTTTTTTTCCCCCACAGAGAAATAATAATTTTTTGTGTTAATTTTTCATAAGAATTTAAAATGTGCTACAAAATCTTAGGCTATTCAATATGGTTTAATATGATGTATGTTACATTGTTTTTTTTTTTTTTCAAATTTGTTTATTGTAAAGATAAGTTATTGAATGTGCATTTAACATAATAATTGTAAAAATAAAATTAATATATTAATTATTTTTAATCAAGATTGTTTTTTTTTTCTCTCTCTATTTCCTATACATCAGGGTGTATATTATGTTGCGTCAGAAAAACAGACCTAACGATTTTGCCCAAAAAAAAAAAAAAACTTACAGATTTTATTAAGAGAGTGACTCATAAAATCGATAATAATTATATACTGGATTCGATAGGTGTTATCAATATACATATCGGTAAATACCATTTTTCCAATTTCTTAAAAAGGAAAATGGAGATTTACATTGTAATTGATAAAAATAGATAAGAAGGAACCATAGATGAAGTTTTAGTTTATTGTTTACCAAAAAAAAAAAACTTACATAAGTATTTGTAAAAAAAAAAATCATATAAATAAAAAAAAAAAAAAAAATATAATTAGGAATACTGCGCAACATTGTGCACCCTAAGGTTAATAAACTTTGTACCATGGAAAAATAGCAGGTTAATGGACCCGGGCTGGGGTACTTGGCCAAGCCTCTCTTTAAGTCTCTGTTTATAGTTTATATATCGTATAGAGAGAGAGAGAGAGAGAGAGAGAAAGAGAAGAGAAGAGAGGATATGACGAGATAGGGAGAAGTTATGTGTGGGGGAGGTATAAGGATCTAAAGAAAACTACTCTTGCCACGGTTTACCACTATCTAGTGGTGTAGTGAATGACTTGTATGACAATGTTGTGGAGATCGTTTTTTTGCTGACCTCATCAAAAAAAAAAATTAATTTTTATTATTTCTTCGCCTACAGGAAAAGGGGAGGGGGTGGGGGAAAAGTTGGGAATAGGTTGGGGGAGGGGAGTGGGGTCATTTGGTGGGAGAGGGGTAACTAGGGCGGTGAGGGGGGTGGTGGATCATGGACAGGGAAGGTTGGAAGGTAGAAGGCGAGGGGGGTAGGTGAGGGAGCAAAATTCTGTCCTGGAGTCGCCTATTATATACTACTTAGGCTCTTGTCCCACTTCAATCCTAAAACAGGTACTTCGTCGGCTGCACCCATTTCAGAAAAATGCCATTCTCTCAATTGAATCCTCCACTTGCCATAACTTCATTAGCTTGTTTCATCAACTCTTCCAATTCCTCTCTATTTTTCACGCTCATAACGAGGTTGTCGACATAGAAGGAGTCCTCTAGTTTCCTCGCTACTTCCTGCTGTTCTAACGGTGCTTCCCTTAAATGTTTCTGTACAACCGCACCCAGAAGAAACGGACTACATTTTACGCCAAAAACTACTCGTCTATGACGATGTACCTTGATGAGTCCTTCTTCATAATTCTCCCACCAAAGGAACTTCAAAAATGATTTATCCTTTTCTGCAAGAACAATTTGCAGAAACGCCTTTTCGATATCTGCACATACTCCAATTTCATGTTGTCTAAATCTCATTATCATTGTGGGAATTAATTCTATAAAATTATCGCCTTTAAACAGACAAGAGTTCAAACTATTACCTTCGGAATCTCTAGATGATGCATCGAATACAGGTCTTATTTTCGTAGTCACACTGTTATGCTTTATAATGCGTGATGCGGCAAGTAATGTCCATATTCGTTATCGTTAACTATCTCAATAATACCTGACCTTTCCCACTCCTCCAAAACACGTTGACAGTTCTCAAAATAACCTGTCGCCTTTAGATAGCGACATTAAACGCTTCTCCGCTAAAACTTTATTATTTCCCAGTGGTGGATGTCCTTCGATCCATGGCAATTTTACTTCATACCTCCCCTTTTCGTCGCGTCTAACACTTCTTTCAAAATGTTGTAATGCTTCCACTCTTGAAGTTTCTGCGTTTTGATTTCTGCTGGATCCCTAATGCCCAAAACTTCTAATCTCCACAAATCCGCCAGCGTCTCTCCATTAAACAAGTTAGCAAGAGTAGTGTGGAGCTCGTCTTGGTTAATCCCATGACTGTCCAGCCAAGCCTAGTTTCGACTGCTATCAAATTCGTATCAATGTGCTCCATTTTTCCTGTCAGAATCTGTCCCATGACATCTGCTCCTAATAACAATTCCACCTCGCGACTTCCTCCCCCACTATCACTCAATTGAATTCTCTTCTTCTTCAGCATCTCTAAACATTTTCTGTCTTCCAACCTAAGGACGTCTCCACAAATTTTAACATTATCTAAAACCTGCACTTCGCATGAGAAGCTACCTGTCAAATTCTCTAGTCTGACTTTGTAAACATTATGCACCACTTGTTTTGTTTCTACAACTCCAAAAAGGCTGTACGAGAAAATATCTTCCCTTTCTTTCAATAGTTTTAATTTCTGAGCGCAGTCCTATTTGATGTAAGATTTCTGAGAACCCGAGTCTATGAGTGCTCTTAAAATTAGTTCTCTTCCTGATCCTCTAACTTTGATACACAATGTCTGGAGTAGTGTAACTCCTGCAGAATTGCTCTGCGCAAAGAACGTACCAGATGGAGCAGGTTTCCTTTTCTCGTCCTCCGGAACTTCCCTTTTATCTGTAGTCTTTTCACTTCCTTGAAATTCTGGACACATCACTGACAAATGTCTCTTATTACAAATAAAACACTCTACATAGGTTCTCCACCTACGGGAAGGATGGCCAGATTTCAAACATTGAAAGCAGAGATAATTTCGTGCTAATTTATCCCTTCTCTGTGACACCGTAAGCTCCTTTGCTTTAAAACAATCATATGCTCTATGTGAAGATTTGTTACAAAATACACAGGCTGTAACTGCCACAGAAATCAAGGCTACCGCTGAGGGTGTTCTCAGACCTTTGGAAATACCTTTGCTTTCAATTTCCCTTTTCGTAAAACTAGTACGACTTAAAGCTAACCTTTCTTCACTTTCTACCTCCTCTTTTAGAAAAGTCAAAAGTCTTTCTAATGGGTTATATTTTTCTTCTTCATCTTCTATATTCTCTTCCTCCGTTCTTCTCTTCCTCTCCCAAACTCGAAACATTTCTTCCGGTAAAGCTGACTCTGCTAATGGATAAAGAATGAAAGAATATTTTTCTATAGTTATACCAAGTGTTTCTAACGCCTTTAATTGACTTACTAACTGATCAAAAAGGTCACTAATATTACATGCATCTATTTTTGTTGATTGTTGTAGAACTAACTTGAGTAATTCTCTAATGTAAATTTCTTTTAATAACTCTTCTCTACCAAACTTTCTTTTAAACCTGTCTACAGCTACTACATAATTTTCGGCCGAAGGTGGAAATCTTTCTATAAATTTTCTAGCCTTCGAACCTTCCTTAGTGGATTGAATAAGATACTGAAATTTATCTTCTGGCCTCAGCTCATTATCTTCATGAATACTTCTAAACTGAGACCAGAATCCAATCCATTCCTTTACCTCCCCAGTAAACTGCTTTAACTGTAATTTGGGAAGTCGTAAACATTTCCTATTTCTAGAACAAGTTGACCGCCCATCCTCTGAAGGGCTCTTAACTGAGCGACTACATAGCTGACTATATTTTGTACTTATTTCTGTCCACCTATCATTGTATGTCATTTCAGAATCCAATTCATCACCTAACTCCTTTTCAGTAATATTAGGTTCAAGAAATAACATGCTTCTTACCTTTTGGTCCAGATCAAATAAATGATTCGCTCTTACTTCTAATTGTTTGTATCCTGCTTCCAAATTCGGTTCATCTTTTGACCACTTTTCTTCCAATGAATTCGCCAAGGTGGTAAATAATCTTCTCCACTGATTTCTTTCAGCTTTTATTGCTTTTAATTCTATAGCACTCATTATCCTTAGCGCCCCACAAGGGATGCCACTATATTATATTACCTAAATATATATTAGGAACTGCTTCAGGAACAAATGAGGCTTGAATTAATTTAATAACACAACTTATTCAAGATGTACTTTCATTTATTAAAGTAAAACAGATCGTTATTAAAACACCACAAAAATACGAAATATAAACAAAACCTTGATCTCATGAATCTTACCTTTTTTCTCATTAAAACCTTCTCTCTTTTTTACTGTTACCCTGTTTTCTTTAACCTTGACTTACTCTAGTGGCAGACCCCGTATTAAGCCAAGCAATTTATTAACACAACACTAGTGATGCCTAGGTAAGAATCATTGTATATGGTGATGGAGGGATCGAACATTGTAAAGGAATATCACTTTATGGTACCTAATGACCATAGAACCCCACAGAATAGTTGAAGTAATTTTCCCAATTTTTTTTTATTTTTTAAACAAACCATTCATAGAATTATATTCAAGTTTACAGAAAATCGTTAGAGCTACTTTAAAGAAAACTGGGAACACTGAAAAATCTGTAATAATCTATCCATTCGACTTTGAGTCGAGTTCTTTGCACACATATTTGTAAGATTTCCACTCCACACAGCATGAATAATGGTATTCAACAATATTGGATAAACCAATATACACCTAGCATAGAGACACCTGCATAGGGAACATTATATCTCCAGGAACTGTGTGATGAAAGAATTTCCGTGCATATTTACAATCATAGGCTAGTTCATACAATTTCAATTGTTTTACATTATTGCAATTAAATTCATGCCACCTGTGAACTTGCTCGTCAATATAGCACATCTTGTTGTTATTATTCTTATTTAAAATGGAAATATCAGTCTCTACATAGTTTATTGGCTAGATCTCTCTTATTTGACATGCGCATCAGATGTGATTCTTCTGAGGACTTTGACGAAACGGTGTTGATCAATGGAGTAATGTGAGTAACGAGTTAGCAGCGAGTAAACACGGCGATGTGGATGCGACATGCTCATACCACGCTTTTAAAGGGTGTAGTTCCAGTTTAAAATCGTAAAAGAAGACACAAAATTATTTAACCACAGGTAGATTCAGAGACATTTTCCGTGGTAGCCTGCTTCATTTTGTTACATTACCACGGAAAATGTCTCTGATGCTTTCCAGCTTTGCGGAACCAACCACCACAACAAACAGGTAGATTCTTTTGAAGAACAGTCGTTAGTTCAGTTTCAGTTCATTTTCATTACTAGGACTCTTCTGGATATTTTATCCGTCATAGCACGTGTCTTTTTATAAGTTTAAGTTTTGGCCGCTTTCGGGTTCTCATCCATTTTCAGAGTATTGTTGGTTTGTGTGATTGTGAATCAATCAGTGTGGTATGTGATAGAAAATTTAAGTTGAGGCTTGGAATTTGATGAACAATACTCTAATGATTGATGAAGAAGATGTGAAAACAATTTTCATTGCGGATCCATCACATGTTAGTCAATGTCCCTTTTGTTTAAATCAATTTAATTTTGTAAAAATATTTGTTTTCTACCACACATCATTTAGATTGATATAGAAGATATGGCACTCACTGCGACCTGAAAGATCTATTGTGCCCCCATTGGCTTCTCATTGCACTGCCTATCACCGGAGAGTGGGCCGTAGAGGCTCCTAGGAAAAGAAAATCTATGAACAGCACTGCTGGTCTCGAATCCATGACCTCTGCGTAGCTAGTCCAGCGCGCTACCACTGAGCTAATCTCTTCCTTAATTATATAGGTTTTAAGTTATTCTTGACAATTTGAAGAAATGTGCCTAATTACATTAGTGATATTATTCTCTTTTATACTAATAATAAGAAATGTAGAATAAAATATTGTCCGATCATTGAACCTGTTTGAAATATTGTTCGATGTTTGAACATATTTGAAATTTTGTCCGATGTTTTGAACCTAATTGAAATATTGTTCGATGTTTGAACCTATTTGAAATGTTGTCCGATGTTTTGAACCTGATTGAAATATTGTTCGATGTTTGAACCTATTTGAAATTTTGTCCGATGTTTGAACCTTTTTTGAAATATTGTTCGCTGTTTGAACCTATTGAAAGATTGTTCGATATTTGAACCTATTCGAAATTTAGTTCGATGTTTGAACTTATTGAAATATTGTTCGCTGTTTGAACCTATTGAAAGATTGTTCGATATTTGAACCTATTCGAAATTTAGTTCGATGTTTGAACTTATTGAAATATTGTTCGCTGTTTGAACCTATTGAAAGATTGTTCGATATTTGAACCTATTCGAAATTTAGTTCGATGTTTGAACTTATTGAAGTATTGTTCGCTGTTTGAACCTATTGAAAGATTGTTCGATATTTGAACCTATTCGAAATTTAGTTCGATGTTTGAACTTATTGAAGTATTGTTCGCTGTTTGAACCTATTGAAAGATTGTTCGATATTTGAACTTATTTGAAATACTTTTCCATGAAAATTGTATCTGCTATGAAACATTCACACAACTTTCGCTTACTGCAGTTAAACAAATTAAAATTGACAAATTTTCTTCAATAATTTTCTTTTAGAATTTTCACTAAATGTTTGTCTTTAGTTTCATATAATCGGGCGAGTCTAAACTTAATAAAATGACTTTTTTGGAGGAAAGTATAACCTCCTCCCGCCCCCGAAAATTTCTTTTAATGAGTTTCTCGATAAAAGTTTCAAACAAAAGTGATAGATTTCTATATTCACAGTAACCGTATCAAATTTAATGAAATTCGTCGGTGTTTTTAAGAAGAAAATCGCGAAAACTGTTCAGTAAAAACGTACTTCCGGTTTACTCATTTTCTTGGATTGTATTGGCTGTGTATTGTATTGGCGGATGTATGTATTGGCTGTTGGAAATTCTCTTCTAACTTACATTTCATGCAGTCTGGTGACGATCTTGCTTTCTTCTAGTTTTGAGAAATATTCCGTCATTGAAGTTTGGATTCAACTAGCAATAATCGCACCTCAGGAGACCTTCATTGGTTACAATAATTGCCTCAAGCTCAGGAACCGCCCGAATGGTGTGGAGAAAAAAAGAAGTTTGGATTTCTATTGATCAGAACCACATAGGAAAATTCTACTTCTAGGCACCAGGGCCCCACGAGAAAGCTGCTGCACGTCGACAGTAATAAACGCCAGCATTGAGGCAAGTAACAATTTCGATCCTTGGTTCGCTGTCAGTGTTCCCGCCCTAACCACAAGAGACTATCTTCGACCAAAATGTACACTTACACAAAGAAGTTGAACAGTGGGTGTTTCATCCTTGTTGCCACATTTTCTACAAAGTGATACCTCCACAAGTCGCATAGTGTTTGCTAAGAAGGTAGTGCTGTGTGACTAGGGCTGTTATCCTCCTTAGCTCATTCTTTTCTCTGCTGAAGAAACAATTGCGAGACCTTCCAGGAATAACTAGGAAATATTCTTGTTAAATTTCATTGAATTTTTCTTTGTGATTCAGTTGTGACGCTACTCAGACTGGCACACTTATGACATCCTTTCAATTTCATAAATACAATTTATTATTTGAGACCAAATAGTTTTAATTATAAAGAAATTTTCGAGATATTGTATTGCAGTAAAACTGTATTGGCAAGACGTTTTCCTCAGAAAAGATAAATTTATATTTCTTACTTCATATTCAAATCCATTAATTGCTTATTTTTTTACATTTTCCCAAATAAGAATTATCATACTGACAAATCTCTTATAAAGTTAACTTCTTAACGTTGATGAAGGAACAGAAGTTGATGAATGTGTAGGGAGCCTCCAAATAACTGTTTAAAGAAAGAAAATTACTTTTATTTACATGAAAATCTTATCGATTTTCCTAATTTACTATATTTTCTCAGTTTTCAGTTTTCCTCTTTTACTATGTAGAGAAAAAAATTGAAAGTTAAACCAGAACAATGTGCGGCTTTGTCTCACTGCCGTCTATCTATCTATCTATTACTTTGAACTCAGTGAATCGTTCAAATTACAAAAGTAAGCAGTTTGCTGTTGGTTTGATGATTTCAATTAGAATGACCCAAGTGAGTTTTTAGAGTGAGTTTTTAAATTTGTATATGTGAATAATAAATTTAAAAATTTTCATTCATTTTAGTTATAGTTTAATATAATTTGCCCAACATCAGGAAGTCTTGGTAGCCAGTATGGTAACACTATTGCACAGAGCATAATCACAAGTGTGTAAACTGATGATCGGTGAACATAAAATGAAGCCAGACTACCAAGCATATTAATCTCTGGACTATTTTATCTAAAATTAGCATTATTCTATAATGCTACACTGCTATACTATTAGTGTACACCTGTAAGTTCAAAGAGAAAAGTAAACAGACATATCGGTTTCATCAATATAATAACTTATTTTAGAGATTATCTGTTAATTAAAAAAAATATATACAAAATACAAGATTTGCTGAAAACCTAAACAAATAAAGAAATAGGGAGATCAGCTCGGTGGTAACGCGCTGGACGTGCAAGCGGAAGTCCCGGTTCGAGTTCAGTGTTGTCAGATTTCTTTTCTTCCAATGACCTTCTACAGCTCACTCTCCGGTGGTAGACAGTGTCATCTGTAACGAGAGAATACTGTCCGAAAGCAGGCAGTACACTGAGAAGGTTTCGGGTGCCAATGATCACAGCCGATGGTGTGCTTAAAAAAAGAATAGAAAGTTCAAATTTAACATTTCTTTTGAATATCCAGGTTCTGTATCAAGGAGATTTAATTTGAAGGTTTTTATTAGATTTAATACCCCGGAAAAATTTAGGTAACACTTTAATCAACTTCAATTCCTTTTGACCCTCAGAGTTCGCCTTATTTGCCGTGATATGAATCCAAATTTAAGACAATATTAACGCAGTTTCATATTAAAATATTGATTTCCCTAATAAGAGAAATAAAAAATACCATATCAAATTGTATGTTGTTTTTATTTCAGAGAAATGAAAACTTGTCACTGATAAGAGAGGTTATAAACAGTATAGATTCAGTGGCTTGATCCAAGAGGAACAGTGTGTGAACTGTAAAGCTTGCTGTCTATCATATGATTATGTTCGGTTATGTCGGCATTGGTGTAGGTGAGACTTTTCAACTAAATGATTATTATGACGACTGAACCGGAAAAAAACTTTTGGCGTATCAACCCGTGAAAGGCCAAGGCTTTGCCACACCGTGCTCTAATAAGTCCCACCCCATTTGGCCATCGCTATCAAAGTTCGCTATTAACTGTAGCTATTTACTTTCCTCAAAAATTTCAGGCTGGGTCTGAGTGAAAAGGATTGTATTTATCTCTGAAAAGTGAATTTGTATTAAAAAACAAAATGAGCTTATATTAATACATTATTTCCTTTCTATTACTGCTGTCAAGTCAACATTTCGAAATTACGTTTTCACCGCAAGAAATTAGAAAAACTAATCACAATATATTTGAATATTAACCACAATTGCTCTATTAGAAAATAACAAGTAAAAGATTTGTGTATGAAAAATTGAAATACAGGCGAGGCGCCCCAAGTAATATGTTCGAATAGGATTTTGGAAAACCAATTTATATATATCATCATAAAAAAAAAAAACTAGTGTCACACTACCACTGCGAACCTTACCACGACTCTCTCATAACTACTACTACTAAACGTTGCACGCAAAAAGAAACAGCAGCGAGCGCTCCAAGCGGCCAGTACGCGAACAATATTCCTACATCAGACAGAAATTTAAGAGCATTTTCTCAGGAGAGTGATTTTTAGAAGTTCATTTCAGTTTTTCTGATAAGGAAGTGTAATAATTCAGTTATAATCTTTTTCAGCGAAATAAAGCAACGAAATTCTTCATCTCATTCAGCCATATTTATGAGATTACAAAGCAATCATTTAGTTCGTTTTCCGAACAAAATTCTCAGACAGAAATTGAAAGTAATAATTCAGCACAGATTAGTTATTGCTTTTAAAACGCATTACTTCCGGTAGTGGCCTTCACTAACTTTAACCAAACAGTCACATTGTTATTTATGAGTTTCTTCAGTAAGAAGTCAGGGCAGTTTATGAAAAGTTTTAGCATGTTGTGGGGTTTGTGGTGGGACAGTTCTCCGTAACATAACCCATGTTCTTGTCTTTTATGCACGCATCTACATATGTGTTAGGCAAATAGCATTGATTAAATTAGGATTACAAATCTAAAAAAAGTGAAAAGTGTAAAGAGCACGTTAACCTGCTACAAAGATCATTATTATATAGAAGCGTTACACGTGATTGCTTCAATTCTGATCACTTTACAATCAACTGATTGAAACAATTGTTACATCGGCAGGGTAAAGTAATCTTGTAGTGATTCTCTTTACAGGCAACCTCTTCATCTTTACAGGCTGGATAAATTCATTTTTGAAATTTCACAAGATGGAGTGAGAACCTATGAAGTTGCAGAAAATCGTCTGACATCTTTTCGAATTAAGTTCATATCAGTTCAGATCATACTTGTGTTATAGTTACCGCCTATGTCATTTGTCATGGAGTTTATGGTGATTACTTCGCGGACATACCATTTCAGATAATACCACTATTAACGCTGTAAAATTTAGGCTTTAGAAATAATGCAATTTAAAAATTATAGGTGGCCAGAGTAATACTGGTTCGCTAATAGTACCAAATCAGGCGTAGAGATTTCCCGAAGCAGTCGAAGTAAAGAAGTGTCGTAGAGATGACATTATTTGTAGAAGTATTTTCACAAAGAATTTTGCTTGTTTTTATACAGGTATGGATCCCCTCAGCATGAAAGATTTCTGGCCCTACATGGCGGGAATTGCGTTTGTTATACATTGATAGAATTAACTACTTGTATTTTCTATGTTATTCACAGTTCTATTGTTTACATTTCGTCTTGTTTGAAAATATGACGAGCACTGTTGGACTCACTGATAAATATATTTATGAACCTCAAATATTCATTATACAATATTTTAGTTCGATATTTCAAAAAAGAAAAATAAACTCATGTATTCTTCATCACGCCGTCCAGGAAAGTTACTTTGTGGAGTGGACTAACTGACATTAAGAAATCTTCGAACAATTTTATCCTTGTTACCTACAACTCCAATCTAGCGGTAGTTCTAGAAATGTATAGTGAACGGCTATAAAGCCATATCCATTGGCAGGGCCAGCTCAAGGCATACACAATAAATAGATAAATTCTAGGGTTAGCTATAATGGGGTCGCTACCCCAATGGGTCTATTGTGACACCCGCGAGTTAGAGTGCCCTCTCCAATCTTAAACGGAATTTGGAGAGACACACCTGAGTAACCCTTCAAGGATCCCACCAGTCAGAATACCTCTCAAGCCCAGTCTGCTTTATTATACTTTGGAGTCCTGAGGGAGAGACTTTTGGGTGAAGCTTGTCTACTATCTGATACAACTTTAAATGCTAATTGCAGAGATATGAACCTCATCACAATTATATATTTATTCAAAATTGCAAGTTTGGAGAATTTTGTCAATTAAAATTGTGATAATCGCGATAGCGAAAATTCAAGTGGTTTTATCAGCTTGTAAGAGGTAAATCGGCGAAAGGCATGGAAATTAGTTTTTGCGTCAGTACAACAAGTTCTGACATTCTTTAAGTAGAAATGTCGTTTTTTTAAACCAAAAACAAAAATAGCCTTTGTGTTTGTCTTTCTAAAAACACCTATTTCTGGTGGGTCCAAACACACAAAGTTTTATGGAAATTCATGATCGTTTGTGATTTAATTAACAAAATAATATGTTTCAGATTTTTATTAAATTATAATACACTATTTTCTGGGTCACTAAAAGGTAAAACTTTATTAAGGGCTTTAATGCTTGTGGATTTGGTTATGCATTTATAAAGGTAATTTCATGATTATTTTGTTTTCTTCAGTCCATAAATTGATAATCTTTTAGATTTTTAAGAATTATAAGTTTTATGAAATTTGAACTAATATTTAAAACACCTCTATGCGCAGCCGCACCATATGTTGTTTGCTCATGTGGACAAGAAATTAGCAGCCAGGTGATGAAATTCACTACACCAACTTATAACAATAAACAAATACTAATACAAAAAAAAAATCCCATTTAATAATATAAATTTTATTATATTCACAGCAGCGCCTACGCCTATAAATGGTATGGAGAATCACCAAAAGTCAGAAAGGATTTATTAACTTTGATGACAAAACGTATTGATTTCAATTATAGAAAATTTAGCTCTTTCAATAAAGTTTGTAGTGCAACGGTAATTACTTGATTGAAAACTTCAAAATCACTTTGTACTATGTATCAACTAACACTGTATGACCAACAAACCGGTGTTTACAGCATATAGGTTAACCATTGGCCCTTCTTTTTCATTTCCTTCGTTGCCACGGCATCCTGGTACACAACCTCCACTAAGGATCTCATTCCAGAACTTTCAGTGCAGTCTGAGAGCTAAGCTGTCCGAAATTCGCAGTCTTAATTTGGAATCGAAGCTCTTAACCAATTCCTTTAGCAAATAATTAAAAGCCGATAATTCCAGAAGCACTGCATGTTATCTGCACACTCATCCCATTGCTTTTTATTTCCTGTGTTACATAATTTGTAATTTGGCTCTTTAATGATTTTTATTTTGACACGATTTTAATCAAAATAATGCCACAATAAC
>JAAEAF010013717.1:0-123521 GCA_011037195.1 Triatoma infestans
AAAACACCTATTTCTGGTGGGTCCAAACACACAAAGTTTTATGGAAATTCATGATCGTTTGTGATTTAATTAACAAAATAATATGTTTCAGATTTTTATTAAATTATAATACACTATTTTCTGGGTCACTAAAAGGTAAAACTTTATTAAGGGCTTTAATGCTTGTGGATTTGGTTATGCATTTATAAAGGTAATTTCATGATTATTTTGTTTTCTTCAGTCCATAAATTGATAATCTTTTAGATTTTTAAGAATTATAAGTTTTATGAAATTTGAACTAATATTTAAAACACCTCTATGCGCAGCCGCACCATATGTTGTTTGCTCATGTGGACAAGAAATTAGCAGCCAGGTGATGAAATTCACTACACCAACTTATAACAATAAACAAATACTAATACAAAAAAAAAATCCCATTTAATAATATAAATTTTATTATATTCACAGCAGCGCCTACGCCTATAAATGGTATGGAGAATCACCAAAAGTCAGAAAGGATTTATTAACTTTGATGACAAAACGTATTGATTTCAATTATAGAAAATTTAGCTCTTTCAATAAAGTTTGTAGTGCAACGGTAATTACTTGATTGAAAACTTCAAAATCACTTTGTACTATGTATCAACTAACACTGTATGACCAACAAACCGGTGTTTACAGCATATAGGTTAACCATTGGCCCTTCTTTTTCATTTCCTTCGTTGCCACGGCATCCTGGTACACAACCTCCACTAAGGATCTCATTCCAGAACTTTCAGTGCAGTCTGAGAGCTAAGCTGTCCGAAATTCGCAGTCTTAATTTGGAATCGAAGCTCTTAACCAATTCCTTTAGCAAATAATTAAAAGCCGATAATTCCAGAAGCACTGCATGTTACCTGCACACTCATCCCATTGCTTTTTATTTCCTGTCTTACATAATTTGTAATTTGGCTCTTTAATGATTTTTATTTTGACACGATTTTAATCAAAATAATGCCACAATAACTAAGGTTGCACTATTACTTTTTTTTTAATACTTGTATTCCATTTACGCCAGATTATTTAAGGCTTGCATTCAAATTAAGGAGCCAGAAGAAAATAAACTTTTGGAAAAATCATAAAACCTAGAAATACTACGTTTAATCACTGATAACAATCACTTTGATTAAGGCGATATTTAATATAAAGAAACAAGCTGCTATTGCCCTTTTTACCAAATATCGATTTAACAATTCCTTAAATCGGACTGCGTGGTTAATAACAGTTGCCATACTTCACAAACAAGTGCTAATAACTAAGCTCTGAGCCGATTGTCTGATATCGATTTGTGGTTATCTTGACCAAACCAAGTACAAACTTTTAGTTTTAATTCAAGCTCAAATATTTCAAGAATTTAGAATTATTCCATTTCTAAGAAAGGAAAAGTGAATATATTTTCGACAGTAAGAATCTACACATGGGCTTAATGTAAAACAGTTCATAAGAATAACAAGTAAATGCTCATTAGTTTGTCGGAACTTGTACTCCTTAAATTTCTAACTTAATTTAAATATATTCATATTTGTCATATGCGAAGTTCACAAATAGTTCCTTCAATAGTGAATTGATCAGAAATAGGTTATAATCCTTTTTACTAGGTTATAATCAACAAATTCTCTTCAGACAATTCTGTGAGCACCTCACGTCCCGGCTCCCTGAGAACCCCTATAATTTACGCGAAAAAAAATTCTAAAAATGTGACAGTCTTCAAGTTTAAAGAAAAAGCTAGTTGTTGTGGTTTATTGAGAATAAACTTGGGGGAAGAAAAGATCAACTGATTTTCATAATACTCGGAATTCTATTTGTAGAGAAGAGCGATTTTCTTTGTTTTGGAATGACCTGATTCGGAAAGTACATGGAAACTTTGAATGTTTCTTTCCTTCATATTGAACATAGGTTACAATTAGCTCTAAAATAGCTCTGTCGATATGTTCGAAAGTAGCTCTGTCGATTTTCATTGCTAAAAATTGATTTTAATATTGTTTTGGGAGTGTTTCAGTGAATCCGACATATTCAAATGTAGCTTCTTTTCAATGTTATAAATACAATGGTGTGAAACACTCACTAATACCGTTAAAAAACTGACATGTTTTTTTTAAACATGGAATTTATTTGCTTTCTTCACACGGTGTTCTTCTTGAGTGTATTCAAGTGGCATACCCACTGAAGGCACTATTTTTGCTTTCCCTCAATGCTGGAGAGATAGTGTTGTGATCGTATAAAAATTTCGAAATTGAGGTTTTACCAGAAATGTACTGTTTAGTTACCTTGAATGAGAACAAATTTTTGAAAATTTCTGTGGGTATGATGTATACAGCTTAACTTCAAAATGAAAAATTGCAGGAAACTTATTCTATTTGGATATTTTGCGAATCACCAGCGGATCAGATTAGAAGTTATTAGTCAAAATCCCTCAACCGGAAGTATCTCTTTTGAATGGAGTTTTTTGCAATTTCCTCGAAACTATTATCAACGATTTTCTATAACTATGTGGCATGTTGTTACTGTATTGATACTAATTAATCACTAGTACCTGTAGCATTTTTCTATAAAACTGAATTTCAGAACAGGTGGGAAAAGAGTGACATTATGATTCCGTGTAAAGTGCCATCCCATTTTGGTCCTGCCATCCAACATGTTAATTAGAATTAAATATTTTGCTAAACTTTAGAATTTAAAGAAAACCGCTTTTTTTTGGCGTTCTTTTTCACGATTTTCTCGTTATCGTCACCAATTCTTGTTACCATACTTGGTCTACTAAAAAGGATTAGTAACTTTTGTTTTGGAACTTTTACGGAGAAATTGATTTTAAGGGGTTTCTGGAAGATCTTGGATTCCAAGCTCTTTTCAAAGTGGATTTCCATTTAAACCTTACTAGTGATGTAATACATTAAAGGGCAGGTGCTCTGATTGACCACCTGGGAGCCCCCCCCCCGTTCCACAGTTCGGTTAAGGACAGGATAGAGGGAGGGTCTCCAACTAGGGAGGTGCCACAATAGATCCTTGGGGTGTCGCGGTGGCGTAGGCTGAATAGCCATTTCCCCCGGTAGAATCTATCTATCTAATACATTAAAGACAAGTAAATATTTAGTAGCAGTTTGAAATGAGAAAATGTCGTGCGAATGTTTCATACCAGATTATATTGTGTTTTATTACAGTTTAATAGCCATGTATCACATCTAACAAAATATTATTTAGCAATTTTTATGAAAACCCATTTTTCTAAAAAATTAATCCTTAGATATATCCAATGACGAGAAATATTGAAAGATGTCCCTACTTTTTTCTGTTCTTAGATTTCCTGTTTCCATTCCCTTCTGTTACAGTATCAACTTAAGCACATTATTGGTAGGAAATTAGTAATCAACTGTAAACCATACAAGTATTATTCCCATTCCAATTTCTTATGAATTAGCCTATAAAATTATGCAGTCTGAATACCAAAAACAATAAATTCATTCGATTTCTTAAAAAAAAAAATTATATATTAAAATTTTGAGTTGCTATCTGGTAGTTGAACTGTACCCACGCTTGATTTGTGCTCCGTATTTAAATGCTGTTTCACAGGTTTAATATGGAAGGTTTTTTTCAATAATTGGCCAAAAATATTAATAAGAGGTGTACTTTGAGAAAATTTATTTGTTTTGACTGGTTAGATTGATTTAATTAAAGTATTTGTGAATATTATACTTAATTTATTAAGAATTAGAGAAATATTCAAGAGGAAGTTGGTGGAGTGGGGATAGAATATTTACTAGTGGTGTATCATCTTTCTACAGAGGTGGGGAACGATATTTATGTATACTGATATGGACAAAAATATGTAAGTATGGAACAAAATTTTCTATAGCAATTGTTTTGAAGGTATCTTTCACTTTTGCTGTTTGAACTTTATTGAAAACTTTCAGTTTATTATTAATATTATTATTATTAAACGAATAATCTATATCAGCTCCCTATTTGTTTTGCATGATAGTATAATTCATATACTTCAGTTTAACTTAATTCAAGTTTAATGATTCCAAAATTTTTGTATTCCGCGTTTTATTTATGAATTCTATGGATGAGAAAGTTTTTTGTTGTTTTTGATGAGCAAAAAAGGCAGTAAGTTAGAGGACTATTTCTCGCCAAACTCAAGTACAACACCTAAAAGAAGACGATCCAAAAGTTCGCCAGAATTACATCTTGAAAAGAAGGGAAATATGGAACTTAATGTTCACACTATGAGTGCTTTATTAGACTCTAAATTTGAATTATTTAGGTCGTCATTGCCTTCCAAAGAAGATTTCAAAACTCTGGAAAATAAATTAGATGTACTATTTTTGGATAATCAAGTATTAAAAAAGGAAATTCAAGAAATGAAGCAGAGAGAAAATAAAATGAACGATACTATTGAATATCTGATCAACAAAAGTAAAATAAGAAATTTAGTATTCAGAGGTGTGGTGACAACCAGAGATAAGAACGCAGTGGATACAGTTGGTGAAATTTGTCATAAAATACTTGGAGTTGAAAATGCGCAAATAATAAAGCTTCTGAAATAAAGAAGAAAAATGTAAACAATATTATAGCAGCTGAATTTACTAGAGAAGAAACAACTTACGATATTTTGAAGAATGCGAGTAAATTGAAGGGTAGTGGTATTATTATACATAGAGATGTATCGGATAGAACTAAAAGGAAGAAGAGATGTCTGTTACAATTTAGAAGGAAAATAATAGAAGTGGAAAGTCGAGCTAAAATAAAAATGAGAGATAGCTTTTTCATATATAATGATAGATTTGTTTGGGATCTGGAAGAGGGTCTAAAATGTGCGGGAGTCAATGGTGCAGTGGTACTTAAACAAATTATGGGAAATGGGTTTAAAAAATTAGAAGATAGTATTAAAGAAATTCAGGATGCAGAAAGACAATACGAACAAAAAACGGATGAAGGGCCTTTAAATAAGCCAACATGAGAAAAAACTGTCTGCTGAGGTGAAAAGGTGAACAACAACAATCATCCGAGGAAACGACGTGAGGAAAATAAAAAATTATGCAGTGAAAATGATAATTTTAACTTTAATATTTGATCGTACCATATAGCGCGGGTTTGAATAATGTTTTTTGAGTTTATAAATGAGTTTGATATTATTTTGTTACTAGAAACGCATTTGGAAAGAAGTGAAATTGGTTCATTTGAGCATTACTTTAAAGAATTTAAAATTCATTGTATACCGGCATTACGTCAATATCTAAATTTGCTGGAGCTGTGGGAGGCTCAATTTTTTGTTTTAAAAAATCGCGTTTTGTATCTAGTATTTGTAATTTTATTTATGTAAACAGTAATGTTGTAATGGAAATTAACCAAAACAATTTTAAAATACTTTAATACCTGTTTATATTAATGTAAACCACTGGAATAACGACTTTGACCAATTAACTAGTTTATTAAATGATGTAACAGTAGAAAGCTCATAGTAATAGGGGACTGTAATGTGAGAATTTCAGACGAACAAATTATTTCGTCGAACCTCGTATATCACAATAGCAACATTAGGGAAGTACGTATATCTAAAGACAATTGTTTAAATGCAAGAGGGAAACAATGGTTAGAGTTTAGTGACGATTTTGATATGGTGGTCTTAAATGGTAGATCAAAGGGAGACCGACAAGGAGAATTTACATTCATAGTAGCATCTGGTTCCTCGGTAATTGATTTATGCAATGTAAGTTTTTCAATTTTGCCAATAATAAATGACTTTGTTGTTCTTCCTGAAACATACTCTGACCATTGCCCTATCGTCTTAACACTAAATCTAATACATTCTGATTTAAATAATATCGCCACTCTCCGACTTTTGCCGAAGTTAATATGGCGCGATGATTCAAAATATAGCGAAAAATTAGACATCGAATTAAATAAATATAAAAATTTAGGAAATGAACTCATGATATTATTAATTCTCTGATAAATATTGTTAACATTGTAGCGTCACGACAAAAGTCTCGGAAACCTTTAATTAAAAAACAAGAATGGTATGTCTGGCAATGTGATAAAGAGAGAAAAAGGTCGTTTCGTCCATTAAATGTTTATAGCAAAACTAATTCTAATGTAATTAAAAACATTTATTTAAAATGCAATCTAAACTATAAGCTGTTGTGTAAAAATAAAAAGGAAAACTTTAATAAATTATCTATTGAAAAAATAAAAGAAGCGAAAAATCCGAAACAATTTTGGAATTCAATCAAATTACTTAAAAAGCAAAAATTTCTTTACAACACCAGTATAGATGTTAATCAGTTTAAAGCTTACTTTGAAGAATTATATAATCCTGTACGTGAGGTGCCAACTATTATGTACGCAGAACCTTTTGTTTATGACGCAATACAAGAGATAAGTTCAATTTTGATGAATTGTTAGCGGTTATAGGTAAAGCAAAAAATGGCAAGGCACCTGGATTAAACCGAGTACCATACGAGTTCTTCAAGAATGCATCTGACAACTTTTTGGGGAAATTGCTCGATGCATTTAATAGAATTTATGATACCGGTCGAGTACCGCAAAATTTTTAAGAAGCACTAATATATCCTCTCTATAAAAAGGGTGATACGAAACAAATATCCAATTACAGGGGTATCTCATTTATCGACATTGAAGCTAAATTGTTTTCAGGAATTTTGTTAAACAGATTATGGCTTTGGTTGGATAGTTATGTGTTAAATGAATTTCAGGCGGGATTTAGACCAGGGTATGGAACAATTGACAATATTTTTAGTAAGCTCCTTGGTTTTGTATAGGCTGTATTTGAATTTTTGATTATTGGAGATTTTTATGAACCTTTAAACAGCCTTCACGTTCAAAATATTTTTATTATAAGTTTCAAACTATTACATTAAAATTGTACACCCAACGTTTCGACACCTTCACGTGTCATCTTCGGGTTTTTTTTTGAAATTCTGCAACGTAACAATCGTTTTTACAATATGCATTTAAACCTTTATTAATTTGTTACAGCATAAGTATTACTAATGTCCACAAATTTAACTTACCTATGAATATAATTGCTACTATATATTTGTTAAAACTTTTTTTTTTATAGAATTCAAGAGAGTCCCTGTGATTCAAATTTGGTTTTTATAAAATATGTTTTACATTTGCAACTATACGTTGCTAGTCCAATTTAGTCATGTATTTAATAACTCTTGAATTTCATTTATTTAATTTATTAAGTTTTGATTTATATTTTATCAACCACGTGGTTATTATATTGTCCAAAACATGTTATCACTTCTTTATTGAACGTTTTTATATAACTGTAATTAAGAAAGCATTTTTTATTATATGTTCCATTGTATTTATTCAATCATTATTTAAATTTACTTTTATTGAAATTATTTTAATTACTTACTGGTTAATTTTGTCACACCTCAATGTCTAACCATTCTCGGTGGACTGAATTTATTTGGCTGTTAGTATTCTTGAGACGTAATTTTGCCATGTGTTATTTCTACTATGTAGTAAATTATATTCATTTGTTTTTATTTTTATTTTTAAATTATTTTATTTGTGTAATATTTTATTATAATTATTAATAATTATGTATATACTTTTGAATTTATATCAATATATTTTTTTATTTAATATAACTTTCATTCGGTGAGTTTATTATTACCTCCAACTATTGTTATCTACTGTGTACTCTGTAGTTTTTATTACGCCAGGTTATATGCTACTGAACTCATTTATTAAGATGCATTTTTAAATTATTGATTGTATTTAAGTAAAATTTAATTTGATTGCATTCTTGCCTATCGTTTACGACGTTATTTAACTGTAAGGCGATATGACAAAGCTTCTAATATTTTTCGTTTGTAAGTGCTGTTTTCCCTGTTAATAATTACTGGATTATTGAAGTCGAAATTGTGGTTAGTCAATCTAACATGATTCTTTAATGACGTTTCTGTCACAGATTTATATTTAATTGATTTCCTATGTTGCTCTAAACGGGTTTTTAAGTAGTTTTTAGTATGCCCAATATATTTTTTGTTACATTCACATTTAAGCTCATACATAACACTTTTGAGGTTAAT
This sequence comes from Triatoma infestans, assembly GCA_011037195.1. Taxonomy (NCBI): domain Eukaryota; kingdom Metazoa; phylum Arthropoda; class Insecta; order Hemiptera; family Reduviidae; genus Triatoma; species Triatoma infestans. The sequence goes on from JAAEAF010013717.1 coordinate 8,091, forward strand.
TTTATTCTCTTTATCTTTGTGGATTGACAAAATGTTTTGTAATTTATCTTTCAATAAAGGTGCTGTTATAATTTCATTTAAGTTGAATTTTAAATCTAGTTTTAAATTAGTTTTAAATCTACTATGTACATATAACTTTACTAGTTTATATATATATTTTAAAAAAAAAAGAAAAAAAAAGTGCGTATTTGGATGATGCATGTGAGTGATGATGTGACATGGTTTGTGGGATGCATAATAAAAAACTTAATTATATAAGAAAACATAATTAGGTATACATGCTTGCGAGGATGTGAGGGTTGCGTGAAAAAGTGAAAGAATGACTGGAATTTCTTAATTCTTTGGAACTGGAAAACTTAACTTAATTATATAAAAAATCGTTCAGTTTTAAACGAATGAATGAATTTTAAAATGTTAGTTTAATCGTTGTTTAATTTTATTTAGATTTATTTTGTGTATCTTATTTTTTATTTTTTTATTTTTGGTATATTCTTAATATTTTGGTTAGTTAATTGTGAAATAAGTCTCCCTCCAACAACAGAGTTTAAAGATTAGACCCCCGCGTCCACTGTAAGAAAAGAATTTGCCCTTTAACAACCCAAACACGTGTTTTCCCACCCATCTGGCCACATCCCTTTACCTAGTTTAAGAGTTTAGTATTTAAAAATACACCTCAGTTAGTGTGAAACTAAGTCTCTGTACGAGTCTGTGTTGGTACACTGTCTGAAGAACGCATCCTGAAGATGGGCGAACGCCCGAAACCGGTCGATGACCACAAAATGAAGCAGGCTACCACGGAAAATGTCTCTGATTATTGAACATATGTATGAGGATAGTATAGCTGCAGTCTGGGGCGAACAGGGAATATCAGAATTCTTTAAAACTTTATCAGGGGTGAAACAGGGTTGTTTATTGTCCCCAATTTTATTCTCGATTTACCTTAATGATCTTCATGATGACATTGGGGTGGTATTTATCTTGGGGAGTTAAATATTCGAGTACTTTTGTACGCCGATGATATTGTTTTAATAGCAGATAAGCCTGTAACAATGCAACGTATGATAGATGCATTAAGCAGCTATTGACAAAGTTGGGGTCTAAGAGTGAATCTAGAAAAGTCTAAGATGATGGTCTGTAGAAATAAAGGAGGAAGATATTCTAACGAGGAAAAGTGGAATTTCGAGAGAAATAATATTGAAATAGTAAATAAATATAATTATTTAGGAGTTACTATTACCCCTGCGCTCTCATTGAACCTCATCTGAAAGATAAACTTCAGGCATCTAAATTTGCCATGAACTGTACATGGTCCAAATTAATTGATAACTGTAATGTCCCAATGAATTCTAAAATAAAAGTTCTTCATTCAACCTCGCGTTCGATAATGTGTTATACGGCGCAGGCTTGGGGGTATATAAAAAGTATCAAACAGTTGAAAGGTTGCAACGGTTTTTTGTTAAAAAACTTTTCAAATTACCAAAAAATACGGCTAATTATATAATGAGTTTAGAAACGAATTTGACGAGTATGTTTTGGTATACATTAAAGTTGCACATAAGTTATGTTTTCAAAATTCTTCAACTTCCAGACGGTAGGCTCCCCAAACTAATAGCCAAAAAAATTATTTCTAAAAAAATCTTGTGGTTCAAGGATTGGGATAACATGTGTCGTCAACTGGGAATATCCCCGTTCAATCTAGAAAATTATGACAACTGGAGAAGTAATTTAAATAGTTTTCTGGATATATAAAGATGAACGAGAGAGAGAATGATGTAGCTAGGGCGAGAGAAGGACAACATCATGTTATCTGTCCGAGGTTAGACTACGATAAATGGGAATACCTCCGTAATTATAGTTTCGAAGATGCCCGCCTAATAATAAAAGCCAGATCAGAGTCATTCAATTTAAATTTTAGGCCCTTTGATCCAGAAGCTGACTAAAACTGCACTTTGTGTAACCTAAATGAAATAGAAACCATTATTCATTTTATAGGAGTTTGTCCCATACTGGCGCCATATAGGCTTCATTATTTAAATAAAACAGTCCTCTCGGTTGAGGAGGTATGTAGTTTTTTGAATGGTACAGGAAACTGGAGTGACTTATGCAAATATTTAAAATCAGCTATTTCTTATAGAAGATTAATTATTAATGAATTTTATTTCTGATGATAAGTCGTTTTCATTTCTATTTTTGTTCTGTTTTAATATTATTTTTATTTTACTTTGTCCTATGTTTATATGTTCCTCATTTAGTTACAGTTCTAAACATCATTGCCCTCAAAGAGTTATTATTTATTTTTCTATTGAATTTAGAATTATTATTTGTTCATAAATATTATTGTATTGTAAAATGGAAACGTTTCTTTAAATAAACTCTATTATTATTATTATTATTATATTAAAATTTTAAGATTTTGTAGTTAAGACTAGAACTTTTTAGAAAAGTTGGCAATTATATTTTCTAAGAACTCAGATTATACTAGCCTATTTGGCCAACAAATTTGAATTCTTCTATTAACAAACTAAACTTAATTGCATTATTGAAGTATCACTGTAATTATAATAAATAATAAAAACAATATACAATTGCTTGCATATTTTATTTCATTATATTACAATATACCTTCTTCCCTTTTGTAATTTGAAAAAGCTTAGCAGGAAAGTTGTGACCGACGCACAATGTTGAGGTGAACGCCAGAAGATCTCTATAGTTATTATTTGCTGAAGCATCAAAAAATAGACTCTACCATGCCCGACCAAAATTTCCTGAATATCGGCAACAAAGAAACTACAATCGAAAATATTTACGAAAGTCTCGGAACATGATAGTGCTGGGAGTTTAGTGTAGTATATAACGCTAAGCACTAGAAAAAATGTAAAATGCAATGCTTAGAAAAGACATTTATTTCTTTAAACAGATGTTTACTTTCTCTTACTCGGGGAGAATGAAATGAAAATGAATCACCTTTAAAACAGACGCCTTTTCGTCGCCCAGAAACAAAGGTTGGAATCTTACCAAAAGAAAATGCCTGTGAAAACCGTGAATAATACTAAAAAAGGTAACAAGTCAGTTTTTTCAATTATGGCATACAATATAGTATAGTAGGTTTAAAATACAAAAAAGATAATTTTAAGTTCTTTAATTTACTAAAAAGTTATGATATTATAGTATTGTTTGAAACGTTTATAGAAGATAATGAAATTGCTAGGTGTGAATATTTTCTTACACAGTTCCAATTACATATCGTGAGTCCCGGCAGTAAGACATACTAAATTTGGTAGGGCTAAAGGTGGTTGTATTTATGGTTTTAAAAAATATCTCGACAATAAATGTAGCTTTATAAGTTTGAATAATAACATAATTACAAGGTTACACAAAGTGAAACTGAAATTAATAATCTGATCCCTGTATACCTAAACTGCAAGAATTGGGAACATGATTTTGATAATTTGAATAATTTATTAGGCGAATTTAAATTAATCAATAACATTGTAATTGGTGACTGTAATGTAAGAATAGCCGATTCTCACAAAGAAGTGAAATATTGTAATAAAAATACCACTACCGAACGCAAATCTAAGGATAAAATTATAAACTCAAAGGGTAAACAATGGTTCGAATTTTGTGCAAATAATTTGATGAAAGTTGTCCTGAACGGTAGAGCGGCCGGCGATACGGAAGGGGAACTAACTTTTATTGGTGCAATGGGCTCATCAATTATCGATTTGTGTTGCATCAATTCCTCCTTATTGTCAATGGTTATTAAATTTGAAGTCCTACCAGAAGTTTTTTCTGATCACTGCCCAATAATTTTGACACTAAACTTATTAAATGAAAACTAAAAGAGGATATTGCAAATATGCCTCTTTTACCTAAGTTATTTTGGTCACAGAATAACAGCGATAAATATAAACTAAAATTGGACAAGGAGATAGACATAGTTTTTTGTTTGAAAGTTGACCCACAATATGCCATTACAGCTCTATTAGACTGCATTAAGAAAACACTCTCTAGTAATAATAATAATAATAAAAATCTGGTGTGAAACACACAACTTTCTCTTACTCCTGTTCTCAAAATTATAATTGACAAATTTTATTTAGTGTACCAAATTTAAGGAAATTCGTCGAAAACTGAAAAAACTGTTCAGTAAAAGCGCACTTCCGGTTACTAAATTTCTTAAAACTCGGATTTTGGCCATCTATTTATTTCTAATTAATTTTGTTTGGATGATAGAATTGTATAATCAACTGTGAAAGCAGTTTAGAGAAAAACATAACCCCACCCCTCCTTTAGAAGTGCCCTTAAATGAATTTTCCCAGAGAAATGCTTTAAATAAAAGTTGTAGATCATTGCTCGTTTAGTTTATATGTGAAGTTTCAAGAAAATCGTCGGAACAATTTTTGAGAAAATTGCGAAAAAGAGAATAAATCATTTAGTAAAGTGGAAAAGTAAACGCACTTCCGGTTATTAGATTTTTTCAAACTCGGAATTTCAACAACATATTTAATTCTCATTAACATTATTTAGATCACAGAATTGTCTAATAAACTGAAATAGAAAAACAAAATAGAATATAAGAATACACAAAATAAATTTAAATAAAATTAAATAACGATTAAATTAACATTTAAAATTCATTCATTCATTTAAAATTGAACGATTTTTTAATGAAAAACTTTAATGAAAAATTGAAAAACTTAATTATAAAAAATCGTTCAATTTTAAACGAACTTTAGATGGAAACATAACCCCACCCCTCCACCCTTTGGTGGCACTTTTGCCCTTAGATGCATTTTTCCGGAGAAATGTTTCATATAAAAATTGTAGTTCTTTGTATGTGTGGTTGATGTACTAAGTTTAAAGAAAATCGTCGCAGCCATTTTTCATAAAATCGCAAAAATCAAAAAATCCAACTAGTAAAGTGGTATCAGAGACATTTTCCGTGGTAACCTGCTTATTTTGTGGTCATCGACCGGTTTCGGGCGTTCGCCCATCTTCAGGATGCGTTTTTTAGACAGTGTGACAACACAGACTCGCACAGAGCAAAGTTAGTTTCACACTAACTGAGACGTATTTTTAAAAAACTAACCTCTTAAACTAGGTCAAGGGATGTGGCCAGATGGGTGGGAAAACACGTGTTTGGGTTGCTAAAGGGCAAATTTTTCTTACAGTGGACACAACACGTGGGGGTCTAATCTTTAAACTCTGTTGTTGGAGGGAGATTTACTTTACAATTAACTAACTAAAGTAGAAATACAAAATACAAACAAAAATAAAATTAGGATAGAAAAACAAAATAGAATATAAGAATACACAAAATAAATTTAAATAAAATTAAATAACGATTAAATTAACATTTAAAATTCATTCATTAATTTAAAATTGAACGATTTTTTAATGAAAAACTTTAATGAAAAATTGAAAAACTTAATTATAAAAAATCGTTCAATTTTAAATGAATGAATGAATTTTAAATGTTAGTGTAATGTTATTTAATTTTTTTTTAATTTATTTTACTGTAAGAAAAATTTGCCCTTTAACAACCCTATAGTTTTTTAAAAATACGTCTCAGTTAGTGTGAAACTAACTTTAATCTGTGCGAGTCTGTGTTCTCACACTGTGTAAAAAACGCATCCTGAAGATGGGCGAACGCCCGAAACCGGTCGATGACCACAAAATGAAGCATGCTACCACGGAAAATGCCTCTGATGCTTTCCAGCACTGCGGAACCAACCACCACAACAAATAGTAAAGTGGTACTTCCGGTTAAGGAATTTTGACAGATAATGTATTGTCAGATTCCATAGAGATACCTAAACGGAATATCAAGTTTCAACTTTCTACAGTTTTTCGTTTTTGAGCTAGGCTGTTCACATACATACATACATACATACATACACATACACACACACACACACAATACACACCATTTGCTAAAAACCACTTTTTTGGACTCAGGGGACCTCAAAACGGATATTTCCGGTGAAAACTCGATATCGAAAATTTGACACGATTACAATACTTCCTCCTACTAGGAGTAAGAGAAAGTAATAAGTTAAATAAGCCTTTAAATAGAAAACAAGAATGGTACGATTGGCGATGTGTAAACGAAAGGAAAAAAACATCCAGCTTATTAAATGTGTTTAGAAAAACTAATTCTATTGCTATAAAAAAGGTGTATATAGAATACAAACAACAATACCAACAGCTTTGCAGTTTCCAAAGAGTCGGATTATTATAATTTTATAATTGATAATTTTAAAAAAGCAAGAGATTCGAAACAATTTTGGGATGCAATAAAAGCGTTTAAAAAGCAACAGTTTCTGTATAATGTAAAAATAAAACTTGAAGAAATTAAAGTGTATTATAAATAAGGAGTATTATAAATAATTAAAGAGTATATATAACCCATAGCCAAATGACCGGCTCTAAATTTCTAACCATAGCAGATAGTTTTTCAAGATATGCTCAAGCCTATCGTATTGCAGGTGCACAAGGTGTAGAAATAATTAACAAACTACTGAATTATTTTACTCACCATGGAATACCAGAAACCATAATCTCAGATAATGGTACAGAGTTTAATAATAGCCTAATAAAAGAATTGATGGCGCTACATAAAATAAAAATTCATTTCACAGTACTCAGCATCCCCCATCTAAGGGAATGGTGGAACAAGTACATTCCACACTAATAGAACATATTGGACTTCTGAAAAACCGGCCAGAATTTAAGGAGACTATGGAAATTAGATTAAAATATGCTATCTTAGCTTATAACAACAGTATCCATTCGGTTACAAAATTAACTACATTTGAAATTTTATATGGCCATATTAACCCAAATTCCCCATTCGATATCGATATTAATACACAACTAACAAACGACTACATCCACCATCATAAAGAAAAAACTAAATAATTATACGAGCGAATTAAAGAAACTAATCAAAAGCTAAAGGAAAATATTCTAACAAAACGAAATATTAACAGGGAACCCCTTCCGGAAATTCCTTCCGATATTTACGCAAAAACTATGCAAAAACAAAACAAGACCAAAAATAAATATAATAAAGAAACTGTAGAATCAATAAACAGAGACTTAAAAACTGCTCAGATCGAACCCAGACACCACAACACAAAACAAAAAATACATCTTTCTAAAATCAAAAGACCCCAAAAACGGGAAGATATTCATCCCACTGTTGTGAATGAATTTAATCCTTGTTCAAATCCTGTTCCAGATCCCTCCTGTTCCTCGAAGGAGTCATCACAGGAGAACCAGTGATAAAAAATATTACTTATAACCCTGGGATTATTCCCATAGAATTAGGCTTAGCACAATTAGAATTCTCCCACCCTACCTTCATTCATTACTTTGGTTAAAAAGAAGTTTTCACCCAGCTAGATAATATGGAGAATTATTACAAAAACTTATCAGGAAAATTCTATGCCAATAATAATATAAATCTAGGTGCAATTGAATTTATCTCTGACAATGGTGCTAAACTTAGAGATATACTCAATTATTTTAATTCATTAATCATACTGGAGAATTGATTTAGAGATAGTTACTGTTAAGAAACAATATTAAGTCAAAGACGAAAAGAGGGTTAGTCAATGGATTGGGATCAATTGTAAAACTCATTGCTGGTAATTTAGATGCCGATGACGGCCAAAGGTATGAAAATTTAAAGCATAATCAAGAAAATATTGAGAGTCAACTCTCTTCACAATATTCTATTAATGTAGACATTATTAAACAATTTAATATACCATAAGTGTAATTGAAGATAATTTTAAAGAACTAAAGGAAAAGTTATTAACTATAAATCAAAAATTCAATGTCTTTGTAGAATTAGAGAAATTAAAAGATTCCTTAAATCAGGTGCATATTGTATATACTGTCATATTAAGTTTAGTGAGTGACATGGAAAATTCTGTAACATTTTGCAAATTAAAAACTTGCAGCCTAGTATTATTTCGACTAAAGAGTTATTTTTAGAAATTAAGAAAATCTGTTTACCATGCTAATAAATTACCATTAGAAATAAAGTTTGAAAATATATTAGAATTGGAAAAGTTAATTAAAGTAGAATGTAAAGTTAGAGTAGAAGGTGGAACATCAAACTGGAAGTACCATGGAGAAATTGTAAGGAGTCTATTTAATTAGCCCAAACAAATGTAAGATTACCTACAGAAATAAACAATTACTACTTTCAAGCAAAATAGTAAGGCGCCCAAAAATTTTAAGCGGAATTAAATTCGAACTACAAAGTTCTCAACTACCTAAGTCACAGTAGAACTTAAACATTTGGAGCAAATCAATGTAAATAATGCGTGGCCAAATCCCAAAAGGACATCCATTACTACAACTATTAGCCTCTGGAACTACTCCTTTATGGCATTTCAACTATGGGTATCCTATACATAGTATATCAGTGGCTCTACAAGAGACGCCAGCGATCATCCAACCACGGCCGCTGCCAGCACTCAACATCCTCCGGAAGTTTGATCTAGGGTGGAGGAGTTATAGTGTAAAAGGTTGCTGATTTAATATAATAATTTATATGACATAGCTAGAATTACAGATGTTATAAACATTGCAATGTTAGTTCCAGTTCTAGTTAAGACTCCCTGTTATGTTGTATACTACTAAAATACAGTGCGTAAGTCAGCTTGTATTAAATAGAATTGTTATAAAAAAGTGAACTTTCTTAATATTATATATAATTTATATATATATAATACATCTGTGAATATATAACATAATGTATATATAATGTATGATATGTGTATGTGTATATTGCATATACACATGGTAGGTATATATGTGGTATATATTGTGTATATGTATGGTATATGTTTAGTATATGTATGTAAGTAATATATATATATTACACAATTATAAATATTATAAAATATGCTTAGAATGATTATGTGTATTTTTTTAATTATTTTTATTATTTTAATCGCTTAATTTTAAATTGTGTTAGCTTGAAATCGTTATTTAATTTAAAGTTATTCTGATTATTTAATTGTCAAGTGAATCTCCCTCTAACAACAGAGTGTACAAATTAGACCCCCACGTGTTGTTTCCATTTTAAGGAAAATTTGCCCCTTTAATAGCGTGTTCCTTTCCCACCCAGCTACCATGACCATACCTCCCCTTGACCTAGTTTAAGAGTTTAGTTTTAAAATATAATTAAAAAGACCACTCAGTGTAAAACTGAATTTGCTCTGCGCAAGTCTGTGTTATCACACTGTCTGACAAAAGCATCCAGGAGATGGGTGAACGCCCGAAACCGGTCGATGACCATAAAATGAAGCAGGTTATCACGGAAAATGTCTCTGAAAAAAATATACCCTTAAAATAAATCAAGTGCCTTAATTACCATTTCTATCGTCAGCAATAAATTTTTAATAATATGTAAATCCGTCAAAAAATGAAATTAGGATTAAGGGGAAAGTCAAAAAGGCTCACTTTTCTCTCTAGTGTATAAGGTCAATTTACTTTCTAGAATGAAAAGTCCCAAAAGGTTTAAGCTCCAAGTGACGAGTTTTTTTTTTTTGGGGGGGGGGTTGTATTTTAAAGATACTTAAATACATGATTTTATGAATATAAATACATATGTGTGTGTGTGTGTGTTTTGTTTTAAGAGAGAAAAAAAGTTGAAATATTTTGTCGAATTTAAAAATGCACAAATCTACATTACAGTGAACTCTGTTGCTAAGGTCAATAAATATATCATCCTTTAGCAAGATAACATACTATTTAGTATAAAAATATAGTAATAGAGCAAGCCGCCTGGATTGTTAGTTAACAATAATACTATGCCATTACAAAGAGTAATAATCACATATCAACCAGTATGTACCCAGTATTTCTCCAGCAGTGTTTATTTTGGAATAGGGTAGTAAGATATGAAATATTAACAACAAACATAATGACACGACTTGAAACCGGTTAAAGACTGGAATTAACGAGTGCTTTCAAATATTTAGGTGAAGAGAAGTAACGTATTATTAACGAACCACTGTAGGAGCAGTGTACTTAGTTTTACGATCGGTAAACAGTTAAGTGTCTTTAGTTAGCAAGAAATTATTTCATTCAAAGTGTGTTGAATCACGAAATTTGTTTTTCTTTTCAAAATTATTGATTCAATTTTTTTTAATGGTAAATTTAAAAACATCACTCATATGCTTTTTGATTTTCTATTCGCAATTATTTGCAAATATGCGTAGATATTTCTAAACAGAGCTGGTTTTAGAAAGTTCTTGGCTCTAATGAACGGTACTTATAGAAAATTTATATAAATCAAAATTATTATTTATTAAAACTGGTTAAGCCAACTAGGGCTACGCTCCTGGACTTTTTTCATCACCAAACGCTTAGCGATGGGTGTTAATAAACTTAAATCACTCCTCTGTCTTGGAATGTTCTCGAAATTGTTAAATTCACAAAAACACACTGAAACACACATACATATATAAACCATTCACTAGAAAACTTATTTCGTATTCAGGGGCCTCAAAACATGTATTTCCAATGAAAACTCAATTACGAAAATTTGATCCGATCATAATACTTCCTAAAAAGTAAAAGTACAACTCCTTTGTTTACAATTATCCAAAAATGTATAAAGAATTAAAGTTCATATTTTAAATTCTTAGTTTCACAGTGTTAATTATTCTTCTGTTATTAGAGAGGTGTTCGTTGAAAATCAATAGCAAAATGTACATTTAATCGGGTTTTGACACTAGTGACTCCGGAAATTTGTCGTTCAGAAGATCCCTAGGGGAAACGAAATTTTTCTCCCCAATGCCAGAGGTAAGTGCAGTTCGGCATTTTATTAATTAATTTTTGTTTTAAACAAAAGTTTATAAACCGATCATCGAAACAGCTGGTCAGTTACGCACTGTTTAATGAAGAGACAGTGACTTTAACTTTGAGGGTTAAGGAATACTTTAAGAACTTTGCTAGTCACTGATTTTACCAAATTTAGCGCAGGATTCCTTGTTGATGAATTTGGGAATCTGAGATATTTCTTGCCCTCGGGTTTGTATTATAGTAAGTCATACTTCCGGTCTAAGAGCATCTACCTTCGCTAGATATTCAATTATAATTCCTAGTAATCTATAGATCAAGAATTTTTATGATATCTCTTTTATTTTTAGGAAACGGAAAATTTGTCTCCAATAAAACGCTGTTACAGAAAAATCAGATTCAGCGGTTTAATCCTGGAAACAAACAAACCATGGTCTCTAATACTTTCTATCTATCACATGATTATGTTAAATTATGTTGGTTTTGGTGCAGGTAAGTCTATTTATCTACCTCGAAATTACTATTCAACTGTGTGCAGGACCAAACCCTGCACTCCAAAGCCCCTATAGGCCCTATAACTTTCCCAAGAGTAACAAGCCAGTTCTATGTTAGGAGATTTACAGCTGGCCTAACAAATTAAACCGAAATCTTAAGGGAAAAGAGCCTAGGCTGCTCCACAGACACTGTGTACCGATCTGTGGCCCATTTCCGATAATAATCTCACAAACTAAACAAACTGAAATAAGATGAATGGCTTTACAAACTCTATATAAGGAATCAACATGAACAGCATTTTGTCTGAGCTATCCTCTTAAATCATAATATTCAGTAACGGATCCGACAGAGTCCAAAGAAACTAATGGTAAACCAAGAAAGGCAAAGCAATATCTCAAGAATGGGCTACACTGCTAGAGGCTGACGGCCGGATTCCAGCTAAGGAAGTGTGGCTCTTTTTAGGTTGACCACGTATCACGATTATCTTCAGCGCCACCTATACAGGATCGGTGTTGTGATCTCTCTAATGTGGCCCTTGTGTCAAACTAGGGCAGGAGATGGATGCTCGACACTTACGACACTTGTCCTGCCCTTGTAATAACAAATGATACCGCTACTAGGGCTACTGGGCTGCTAGAGATCGAATGGCTGAGTAGGCCATGATCGAGACGTAAAACAAGAAAATAAAAAAAGAAATATTACATATTTTAGGCAGTCAAGATCCATAAAAGTGTGTTTCTAATTCACTATATCTGTGTTTCCATTTCGAAATTTTGTACTAATTTCAATTTGAAAATTTTGGATTCATACCGATCTAAAAACAGTAGTCGCTAAAATTTAAATTCTTTAACCATCTGTCTATTTGTTCTATAAACATTTAAGGGAATTCACCCCTAAATTACATCCTTGGGTTTCCTGAAGTCTTTCCCTTTAAGGTATCTTTCAGTACCACCAATGTTGAAAGAGTGAGTTGCCAAAATTTCTAAACGTCTATTCTTTAGTTTTTTACCGTGAATTCTCCAAAAAATCCAAATAATGGCTTACTTCTCTTTTCCTCTCTAACTATCACTCAGTTTGGATGCTGGTTTACGGAGGTATCTTTAGTGATCTTGTGAATAAAGCTTTAATGAACTGTTGTGGTGGTTGGTTTCGCAGAGCTGGAAAGCATCAGACATTTTCCGTGATACCCTGCTTCATTTTGTGGTCATCGACCGGTTTCGGGCGTTCGCCATCATCGGGATGTTTATGTCAAAACAATGTGATAACATAGACTTGCACAGAGCAAATTCAGTCAATTTGGCTCAAACAATATTAATCACTCAGAGTGTGTAAAACTGAATTTGCTCTGTGCGTCTGTGTTATCACATTGTCTGACAAACGCATCCTGAAGATGGGCGAACGCCCGAAACCGGTCGATGACCACAAAATGAAGCAGGCTACCACGGAAAATGTCTCTGATGTTTCTCAAGGTACATCTAAGATAGAAGATATTCCCAAATTTTCCAGTCCTATGTTGAGAAAACAAAAAAGCGCTGGAAACTTCATGTTGCCGGTTCAACACTACGCCCGCCTCCAACGAGTTCATACCAAATTTACTTGTAAGAACTAAGCTAGCATCACCCCGAATAATCTAGCTCCCACCAAGAACTCGGAAATTTGCAGTCTCGAGTCCGCCCAAATACATTTATTTTAACATCCCAAATCACTATAAAAAACGTCAAGAAATAGTCAAGAAACAGTAAGGGGCATTCAAAAACCTACAAACTAATATCGAACAGTCTATATACAACCCACATCGAATTAGAAGTAACCAAGTGTCTTCACTCGTCTCTCTGCCAAAAGCACAAATTACTGGGCCAGGCAGGTCTCATAAAATTAGTAAACTAGCTAACAGAATCATCGATTAGAACAGCAAGAGTCTTAATTGGCCAGATCGCTGTTGAAGCCAAACTTACTACCCAACGCTACCATATCTTATCACTCTATCACTCTTTGTCCTCTGTTATACTCTTCTCTTCTCATTCTAGTCATTATAAAAGTCAGCTTGAGCTAAAATAGTGAATTTGTGCATATATTGATCTTAATATCTTGCATTTATCACCTATTTTGCATCTATGCTATCTTCTGTGGTTCTTCTTTTCCAAAATTCATCAGTTCACAAAGACTATATTCCAATTTCTGTAATACAAGTTTTCTTATGTCTCTGATAACTTTCGATCTCATCCTTCCAAACTTTATAGTTCCTGCAATAAACCATATTATAATGTATTGACAATATTTATAAACATCGGAAACTATAAATTAGCACGACTTTCATAAGCTACAACATTTCATCATCCACTTCCAAAATCTTCGTTTTTCTTCAGTTTTAGATATGTTACTGAGAGAGAAGAATTTAATCGATTTTGTCCAGGCAATCTCAACAGTAATGATATATGTTCATAACACTGCTAAAGCTGTTAATATTTACACACATCAGAAGGAAGTGAAACAGTTATTGGACAGGTAATTGGAAGGTTTAATATCTACTCTCTCTCTCTCTTTCTCTCTCTCTCTCTCTCTCTCCCCTACCTTCTCGCTGTCCTTTCAAGGAAGGCCTTAACATCTTTAAATATGAATTTGATTTTAGGTTAGATAAATTCAGTATGGAAATTTCACAAGATGAAATGATCGCAAACCAATATGAAACTCGCCAACTATCATTGCGTGTAAAATTCATATCAGTTTACACAATGTCCTTTTTATGGTTGGCACCGTTTTCATTTATCACCGGAGTGACTGGTGATTATATGACAGGATTTGTGAAACCGCACATACCTTTACAGGTAATTTCAATTTTATTTGTAATTCGAAACTATAAAGTTGTAGATGCCAACATGAAATCATTACTGGCAAAGAATTCAATAAACTATTTTGGATATTTTTTGTTTAACAGGTATGGCTACCCTGGAATATGAAAGGAGTTTGGTCATATATGGCAGGCATGGTTTTTGTCACATTGCTTGAATTTTCTGTTTGTATTTATTATATGTCGGGTCTTATTGTATTGTTTACATTTACAAACGAACTATCTAAATGTTTGCAAATTTTACAAAAACGATTGGAAACTAGAGGACCAGCTGATCAAACTGTTTATGAGTATCATAAGATGATGATACAGTAAGCAATTTATTACGGATTTATCTAAAAGAGAAAGTTCAAAAAAGAACATTTTTTCAACAGAGAATAAAATTATTAAAATAGTTGCTCTAGGGAGTGGCTTAAAAGCCAAATTCACTTCTTGAAATCTATAATGGCTCTACAATCTACAATGACTTTTTTCTGGCTTGGAGTGAATGTGTTTGGACTTATAATTGAATATGTCAATAAAACTCAATTGAGGTTTGGTCCGCAATTTTGGGCAACATGCGGGATTTTATTCATCTTCCGTGAAATATACTTCAGGTTCATGTAAGAGTTGCCTTACAGAATGAACCGGTTGGAACTAACTACAAGTAACAAGTTACTACGGATAAAATCCCAGATTATATATATACATTAATCTATTTGATAAAGCGAAGTGGATTAGCCATTTTTGTAGATCATGGGGTCTCTGCGGGCATCCCACGTAACAACACAACCCCAAACTCACACCATCATATAGTGCCCCCAGCAGGAATAATTGCAGGTGCAACTATTTGGGATAAGCGCATCCAGCATACCTAGTTCACCACTCCACTCATGCTCCTTGTGAGTGTACTTTACAGACGGTTACATTTTATGTACAAACGTTTGACAATCAACGGCACCTCAATTGATCTTTTAGGCCGCAATGGATTTGCATTTGTAGATATTCCCACTGCATCTCTTCTGTAAAAGTGTAAAGTAGAAGTGAGAGTGTATTGCTCCAGTTAGCTTGAAGGTTACAGGTTTGCGAAGTACCTACCCTAACGGGTACGCGATATTGTCCATATCAGCTATCATATGTCCCACTATTTGGGTGTCGGTGGAAGTGTTGTCCATTATATTAACTTCAGCAGCCAGACCATTGCAGCGGCTCTTTCTAAATTTTCTTGAAACGGCTCTTTCTAAATGAATTTTCTTTAAACACTTAGTAAATTGCTTAGATCTTTTAATTTCATTTCTTCAAAATAAAAGTGTTTTTAGGAGCTCTGTTCGCTATGCTTCCCTTTAAAGTACTTGCAATCTATATGCGATTTTATAGTCAAAATACAAGTTTAAAAACAATTACATTGCTTATGAAAAATCTGGTATAACACATTCACATGACATTTTATAACCTCAATTCACATCTACCAATAGCCAAATTTTTTCGAACATGGAATTATTACTAACAGTTTAATTAATCGTAATATTTTGTCTTACAAAGTACTCAATATATCAACTCTCAGGACACCTCTAACAGCTCACCCAAAATGCACTAGCCTCAATTGCCTCCGAAAAATGATGCAATAATTGTTACGAACCTCATGTATGCACTAAACGAAAGTTGAAACCGTTAGTGGTTGCTGTAATTTTACACGGAAGCTTTGTGGAATAGACTGGATTGTTAGACTTCGTGCGATCATATTTTTTAATTTCATTTACTACTGGTACATGATAAAACAATGTGTTAGTTTGGGTGAACGTAAACGGAACATTTCTATGCAAAATTTAACCAATCCAGGAAATAATGGGCATGATCATGATTGTTAACAGGCTTTTAAATTATTAATTTTTTTTCGTAAAAATTCGGAAGTAGGTATATTGAAAGTAATGGTCTAGACAAACAGTTGTGAGCGTCTAATATATTGAAAGTAATGGTAAACACAAACAGTTGGGCGCGTCTAATATATTGAAGTAATGGTAAAGACAAACAGTTGGGCGCGTCTAATGTATTGAAAGTAATGGTAAAGACAAACAGTTGGGCGCGTCTAATATATTGAAAGTAATGGTAAAGACAAACAGTTGGGCGCGTCTAATATATTGAAGTAATGGTAAAGACAAACAGTTGGGCGCGTCTAATATATTGAAGTAATGGTAAAGACAAACAGTTGGGCGCGTCTAATGTATTGAAAGTAATGGTCTAGACAAACAGTTGTGAGCGTCTAATATATTGAAAGTAATGGTAAACACAAACAGTTGGGCGCGTCTAATATATTGAAGTAATGGTAAAGACAAACAGTTGGGCGCGTCTAATATATTGAAGTAATGGTAAAGACAAACAGTTGGGCGCGTCTAGAAAAAAAGAATTTTAATTTACAATCAAAAATAAATTTAAAGAGGTTAATGATTCCAATAGTTTGGGGACAAAAATTTTGAAAACCTACTGTACGTAAGTCTATCAGTAGGTTTGATAAGTAAATAAATTGGTCCAGCAAATTTGTTCTGGATAACATCTCGAATTTTATCCGTCATAGCATGTTTCTTTTTAATAGTTCTGGCCGCTTTCGGATTCTTATGCCAAAGTATGGTTCATCATGTTTATGTATTAGCTGATCCAATCAATCTGATAGATCTATGGCGGATAAGCGCTAAGCTTCCGGCAAATCTCGTGTCAAAAATCTGCATGAAAAAACTTCCTTTTCAGCTTTCAGACAAACTAAAATTTCAATGTTAGAATGACAACTTAATTACTTAGGAACTTGTAATCTGTAAGAGCAAGTGATGAAAAGTTTTTTAGAATAATTTTTTATTTTATTTTATATTTAATTAAACATGATTATTTTTCAGATTGCTACAAGATTTCAACAAACTATTTTCTGGGCCGTATTATGTTGAAATTCTTGCAACCACTTTACAACCTTGTGGATTTGGTTACACGTTTATTAAGGTAATTATTGCATCCATATTGATTTCATTTCATACGATCGCGCAAATGAACTTTACTTTCTCAAGGAAATTGCAAAAAGCAAGTTCCTATGAATGCAATCGCAGTACACCCAACTGTCAGCCGACAATAAACATCTATCCCGCACGCGCATCAATAGAACTCATTCCATATTAAATTCAACGGCCAATAACAACACTTCATTAATTTAACTATACTTTTTCTCACTGTATCAACTTAATCTTTGCTTTCCTCAAGATATATTTCCGTAGTTCAATTTTCAGGAGAGGAGGTGGTGATATTATGTTAACATAGAGAGTGAAGCTTTTAGAAAGCAATTTGTTTAATATACCCTTGCAGCCGAGAGCTTACAAATTGCCTGCTTCTACCTAGGTTGTCTGGATTCTTTGTTTATTCTCTTCAACTTCCAAGCTCTTTTCTCCGAGCTCATGAATTGAATTTCCATTGAATTGATTTTTGTTCTCTCCTTTAGCAAGCCAGGTCTTTCGGTGTTTTTTTTATTTTAGGATGCAGCGATGTTTCCATTAAATTTCCCTAATAACAGGTAATATTGCTCGTAGCAACGTACAAACCATAAAAGAAACAAATCCATAATTTTTATTTCCATTTTCAGCTGCTGAAACGTTATGACCCATCTGCTTCTGAAGTAATTATTAAATGTCTATTCAGTGTTCTTGCGCCAAGTATCGTTTGCGCATGCGGACAACAAATAAGTACTCAGGTTATGAATTTGATTGCAGTTATTAGTGCATTCGTTACTTTTATCATTACTGCATTATTCTTTACGTTTCAGATGGAAAAATTGCATACCAGTGCCTATAAGAGTAAATGGTATGAAGAGAAGCCAAAAATCAGAAAGAATTTAGTGATACTGTTGACACTTACTACAAAACGCATTGATTTAAATTACAAAAAGTTTATTTCGTACAACTATGCCTGTTTAGCAACGGTAATCACTTGATTCCTGTGAAATTTATTATCATGGGGCTGTAGTGCCCCATAGTTGATGGATTGTTTTTATTGTTTGAGAAAAAAAATGTTGAGTAGCGAACTGATAAAATAAAATAATGTAATGTCCGTTTTTTGAGATCGCCAGTTTGAGTTCCGCGAACAATTGTTAAATTTATATTTTTTGAACAACATTGATAATAAACTTTCTGCTACCGCTCCCGTCCACAACGCTTAATTAGATAACTAGACGTCAAGCATGCCTGGAAAAAAATAGCCTCTACAGAGGGCATATGTTGAACTTTAGCCTGTTATTCTTTCAGTTATTATTCATCTATGTGGCTTTTATGTACTTATATTTAAAGTCCAAACACAGTGATTACTTTTGTACATAAATAGGTTTGTTTTCACATAAATTTCTATTAAATTTCCCTATAAATAAAGATCTGATTCTTGAGCAATTTATTAATTGTAAAATAAGCAAAACGTTTATTAACAAGCGTTAAAAAAACAATTGTTTATTAAAAATTGCAAAAAAAAAATGTTTATGCGATTTTCATCAAGATTATAAAACAGCGCTATATGTTAATTGTAGTAGCTGTAATTTTTTCTGGCAGAATGATAAAATCTTGAATATAATTTATTTAATTAAATCAATATTTATATTTAATTTCTTGATAATTTCCAGGTACTGCAGGGGATATATACCTATCTTATGATGATCTTCAATTTCGATTCAGATTAAATAGAAATAAGACATTTATTTTATCTTGCACAGTGTATAAGATAAAGCAATTGACATATTATATAACACTCCCAAAATTGTAATTTAATTGCATTATTTCACAATATAGCAGTAATCGTTAAGGAGAAAGAAGTAAACAAATTGAAATTTAAATAAAAAAAGCGGCAAGAATCACTAACAGATTTATTTTCGTATTTAGAGATTTATTCTCATATTGTTACGTTTAATATTGTCTTCAATAATTAATGCTGTTTGGTGAAACTGAACGCCATGTAGTAAAATTACTTTAGAAAAACACTCCTGCCGCAATAATAAATTTAATATAATTCACCAATAACAATATTCAATTGATACGGTACCATTGTTCCAATTATATTTACTTTTCCTCTGTATTATTCGCCATATAAAATGACTTGTAGTATTATTTTAGTAGTGTTGATATTTTTATGGTAATGTAATTACAATATAATAAAGGATTGCTTGGACATTTTTCTAAATTTTTCATTAAATTATTTACTGCCCTTTAATGGTTGGTTATAAATAAAAACTAATTTGTAGTTTACATAATTTCATTGGTGAACTCAACATCCAATCCGATTGCATTTCATTATACTGAATTCATCATAATTTTTTTTTCTCTAATAGGAGTACTGGTTAGTGGAAATTAATTAGTGCGAATTTGTATTATAAAAATGAATATATTAATTTGGAAAAAACTTGGTGAGACAGTGTGAATATTATCGAATTCTATTAATTCTTCACAACATTTAATTTTGCTAGCCTATCTTTTCCATACAAAAAAAACTTTCCTAATTTCCTTCCATTTTTCTTTATGTTTCTATGGTAACAAGAAGAGAAGTTAGGATTATTAAGTTAGAGGTCCCGAACATGCTCCTGAATACAAGCCGGTTCAATATCCATGGATGAATTGTACTTGTAGATAACGGCAATCTAAAATCTTGATTAGCGGACCGAAAAGAAATGACAGTGATATGCTGATGTATCTTTAATGGGTCAATCGTGAGTTTATTGGGTTTAACGATAACTGGATGGCCACTTACTCTTAGAATTTGCATTATTTCAATTCTAATGACGAATGCGAGGCGTGTGATAAGCGACACCAATTGCAAAATTAAGGAGTTGGAACTAAATTTGGACAGCCGCTCATTCCTGTGATTAAGAGTATTGTAGAATATATCAGATACATTGGACTTTTTTATTATATTGGGGTGAGTCATAAAAAATGACCGATTTTGTTTACTTGCACTTTTTATCCTCTACAGAAAAAAAGAGCGTTTATATTTTGTTGGACTTTGTCATAATCTTATTTTGAATGAACAAATAGAGAATGAATTTATAAAAAAAAGTTACACTTGGATCGCTTTTAGTTTTGTCGTAGCATTTTTTTAAATAAGATGATGTTAAAATCTGAAATATTAGTAATATTACGCCATTATTGGAAAAGAAAGTTTTCAGCCGCCGAAACTACAAGGTTTAGTGCGAGAATTTGAAGAGAAGGATGCTCTTTCTGAACGGACAGTGTATAGATGGTTTCAGAAATTTAATACTGGTGACATTAGTCTTGAGAGGATAGCCGGTTGAGGGCGAAAATCATCATTTGATGAAGAAGCTCTGCGGGGTTACGTGGAGGCCTACCCGACCAAAGGTACTCGAGAGTTGGCAGCAGAACTCAAATTATCCCAATCCACCGTAAATCGTGGGCTCATAAGCTGGGGAAAGTGTATCGTTCAGCTAGAGTGGTTCCCCATGAGTTGACTGCTGAACAAGCTCGGCGAGTAGAAATTTGTCAAAATCTTTTGGAAAATCCAAGTAACCATCGGAATGTCACTATCCAATTGTCACTTGTGATAAAAAATGGATATATTGGAGAAACCCTAAGACCAAGAAACAATGGTTACACTGCTCGCTAAACAGGATCAATTCGAAAAAACAATGCTTTCTGTTTTTCGGATTATGAAGGCATTATGCGTAATTCATTATGAGTTCATTCCCAAATTGAGTCAGTCTATTGATTCGGAACTTTATAACAAGCAGTTAGAAAGAATGTACGTAGTTTTGGCCCTGCGTTACCCAGGGTTAGTTAACAGAAATAAAGTTTTGTTTCAACAAGATAATGCTCGACCACACACTTCTCGTTACACCAAACAAAAAATTTTAGAATTACAAGGGATTGAGCTTCTTCCACTGATTATAGTCCGGATCTAGCGCCTTCCGATTACCATCTATTCTGGTCATTGGTGCACTATCTTCAAGGAAAAACCTTTAATTCTCTGGACGCGGTTCAAAATGGAGTTGCGGAATTTTTCCGTTCAAAACCCAAAGAGTGGTATTGCCAAAGAATTTGGCAGCTACCATAGAACACGACTGTGTATACTTTGAATTTTAAAATCATTTGTTAAATAAAATAAAATTGTTTTTAAATTTGCAAGAAAAACGGTCATTTTTTATGACTCACCCATATATATAATTTTTCTTTAGGGTTATGCATGTATAGTCATTTTTTAAAGATCTATTTGTTGTGAATGAGTTTTATTATTATGTGTAGGTTTAGGATTAGGACATTAAGTAGAAGAATATTGAGTATTCAACTTCCCAATTGTATACAGCTGTATGAAGTGGGGAGTGAATGTTCGGTATATTTGATGTGTGTGCCGATTGGATTTTTCATTTGGAGTGAGTCTATTTAGGTTATATATTTGCTGATAGAATGAAAGATTTGGAAAATAGATGTAGAAGTGAAGGAAGCTGACAAGGTTGGCAATTTAGATAGGTTGGTAAAGACCTCTGAGATAAAGAAAATTTTAGAATATCCTCAGAATGTATTATATATACGCCTGGGACATTTATTATTTACCGAGTTTTATCGCTATCAGCCATCGAAGCTGATGCGCTTCTATAAAAAAAAAAATAAATTCCTCACAGATTTCAATTAAATAGAGGATACATTGCATTTACAGGAAGTTATTACGAAATTTATCTGAGTGGTGTAAGCCTAATGGAATGGATGTTGATAAATGTCAAGTTATGTCTTTTATCAGAAGAAATACAACCCTAATAAAAGATTATAGTCTTAATGGCATTGTACTAGAGAGGCCCAATTCGATACGCGACTTATATATGATTATGGCACCTGATTTATCGTTTGTTATTCACATGCGCTATATATGTTATAAAGCAAACAAAATGTTAGGATTTGTAATAAGAAATACTAGATTTTACAAAAATGTCACACCTTTCATAGTCCTCTATTTTTCGTTAGTTATCCATTCTAGAATTTAATTCCATTGCATGGTCTCCCTATTTTAATACTGGCATCAATAGAATTGAAAAAGTACAACATAAATTTTTAAAAACACTAGGTTTCCTAGATTTTTTTCCTAGATTGGGTTACGATTACAGCGGCATACCGTAACAGAACATTACGGAAACCTTTAATATCCAATCTCTCGAGCAGAGGAGAGCTAATTCTGAAATAATATTCTTGTATAAACTCATAAGTAATAATTATATTGACAATCAACAGCTCCTTAGTTACATAAATCTTAGAGTGCCAACTTTTCAGAAAATCCAATATTTTTGAAATAGCATTAGCCAAAAATTTGTACTCCTACAATAACCCAATTAACTGCATTATGCGAAATTTCAATAGATTTTCGTATGACATTGACACTCTATTGCTGAATATAAGACAATTCAAAAACTTATTAAAAATTAGAGATCTTACAATTAACTAACTATTTTTTCTTGAAAAAGAATATTGTATTACGTAAGTTACCTGTTTGCGCCCACAGTTTAAATGCGAATTTTTATAAACTTATTGAACTCATTGCATAAACTTATTGCAAGTCAAAAAAAACTTGTCAATATTTGATAAACACTTGGAGTTTCAGGGTTGAGACCGCGACAGTGGTTTCCTAGAAATAGACGTTTCGTCCTTGTTGCAATGAGGCTCTTTAGGGTCGTTACACCTTGAAAGCTAAGAAAGCAATGAACCTTGATAGGAACTCACCTCCTTTCTCTACCAAGGTTCATTGCTCTCTTAGCTTTCAAGGCGGAACGACCGTAAAGAGGGCGATTGCAATATGGGCGAAACGTCGATTTGTAGCAACCCGTAAACTCCTTATTATAGGTCTGTCTATATGCATTGTTAGTGATAGGTCTGTCTGTCTGTCTGTATGCATTGTTAGTGATAGGTCTGTCTGTATGCATTGTTAGTGATAGGTCTGCCTGTATGCATTGTTAGTGATAGGTCTGTCTGTACGCATTGTTAGTGATAGGTCTGTCTGTTTGTATGCTTTGTTGGTGATAGGTCTGTCAGTATGCATTGCTAGTGATAGGTCTGTCTGTTTGTATGCATTGTTAGTGATAGGTCTGTCTGTATACATTGTTAGTGATAGGTCTGTCTTTTGTATGCATTGTTAGTGATAGGTCTGTATGTATGCATTGTTAGTGATAGGTCTGTCTGTCTGTCTGTATGCATTGTTAGTGATAGGTCTGTCTGTTTGTATGCATTGTTAGTGATAGGTCTGTCTGTATGCATTGTTAGTGATAGGTCAGTCTGTCTGTCTGTATGCATTGTTAGTGATAGGTCAGTCTGTCTGTCTGTATGCATTGTTAGTGATAGGTTTGTCTGTACGCATTGTTAGTGATAGGTCTGTCTGTCTGTATGCATTGTTAGTGATAGGTCTGTCTGTCTGTCTGTCTGTATGCATTGTTAGTGATAGGTCTGTCTGTACGCATTGTTAGTGATAGGTCTGTCTGTACGCATTGTTAGTGATAGGTCTGTCTGTACGCATTGTTAGTGATAGGTCTGTCTGTATGCATTGTTAGTGATAGGTCTGTCTGTACGCATTGTTAGTGATAGGTCTGTCTGTATGCATTGTTAGTGATAGGTCAGTCTGTCTGTCTGTATGCATTGTTAGTGATAGGTCAGTCTGTCTGTCTGTCTGTATGCATTGTCAGTGATAGGTCTGTCTGTACGAATTGTTAGTGATAGGTCTGTCTGTATGCATTGTTAGTGATAGGTCTGCCTGTTTGTATACAAACATAACTCCCGCCCCCCCTCGTAATCCACCTTAAATGAATTTTTCCGGGGGAATGTTACGTATAAATTTTGTAACTGTTTGTATGTGTAGTCTACCGAGTTTAAAGAAAATCGTTAGAGCTGTTTAGAGAAATCTCAGAAAAATGAAAATATTGTTCAGTATAATCGCACTTCCTGTCTACCGATTTTCTTCAAAGTCGCAATAATAGCAACATATTTAATTTTACTCAGACGATAGAATTGTAATGTATCAAATTTAAAAAAAGTAGCAATAAAACAAGTTTAAAAATAAAGGACAATAGAATGATCGAATCTGTGATGATGTATTTAAATGAAGTGATTTAGAAAATGCAAAGAGTATTTATTAAAAATTATCTAGTATATTATTAGGTTTAAGTCAGAAAGTTATAGCGGAATAGACTCTACTCCTATACTTACTTACTCTCTGACCATCACAGCCCTTGAAGGGCCTGAGCCTCAGCCACTATATTTTTCTATCCTTCACGATCCCTCGCCGCCGTTCTCCAACTACACAGGCCGACCGCCTCCAAGTCGTCCTCCACGGCACTCAGCCATCTCAGCCTTGGTCTGCCTCGGGGCCTTCTCCCACCAGGATGTCCATGCTCTCTTTGGGACCTTCATATACTCTACACCTATCCCTTTTTCAAAAATCTACAAAGATGTTGGGGCCTTTGTTTGAGTGTACATACGCAAAATTATAGAAACTATACTTTAGGTTAAAATATTTTTTATATGGATGTATTTATTAGTTTACGTGTTTATTTATTAGGAGTATTTAGAGTGTCGTGAATATGTTAGGTTAGATTCAATTTGTAATTGTTTTTAAGTTAATTACAATAGAAGAAGATGAATATTCAGTATTTTCCTCCAACCTGTCTGTGTGGTTCTCCCCCCCCATGCGCCATATACATATTACATGTGTGTGCTTACACTAATACTTTACATACAATAACAAAAGGTTTTAATTATTTTGCTTAAATATAAATACAATTATTAAATAATAGTTCCAAAATTTATTAAAGTGGTAAATTACTATTTATTTGCACACTTTTAATATGATGCGCTTAAACAATATACACTATATACACAATATTCCCAAAAATGGATTATTTGCAGCTCACTAATCAGTTTGTATCTTGATAGTATTTACAAAACGGCCATCGAAATGGTCAACTCTCGTTTCTGGAGTTGCCAATTTTTCCCCACTGTACTGCAACGTACTTTACCAGCTTCCCAGAAAGGCAGTAATTTTTCTCACGGCAATTTACAACGCAGTCCTTCGAACAACCTATTTTCCCTATTTTATGGAAATTTTCCTATATCAAACTGATCTGCAAACTAATAAGAATACGCAATGTCCTACTTCATATCGACCAATAATTCTTTTTCCGATTCTCGATAAAATCTTAGAAAAACTTTTATTATCCCGGCTTCAAGCAATAGTTACCTCTTTACAACACATCCCGAATCATCAGTTTGGATTCCGCCAATCCCACTCCACCAACCAACAAGCGCATCGAGTTGTAGACGCCATCGCTATCGCTCTCGAATCGAAACAATATTGTGCGGGTGTTTTTCTAGACGTTTCCCAAGCACTTGATAGAGTCTGGCATGAAGGTTTATAGTGGAAGTTAAAGATCATGCTACCGTCCACACATTTCCTAATTATAAAATCATAATTAGTCGATAGACATTTCCAGGTATGTCACGGAACCCAGCAGACACAATTTATCCTATCCTTGCTGGGGTTCCTCAAGAAAGTATCCTAGCTCCTTTTCTTTAAACCATCTACACAGGTTGACTTACCAACCAATCCTTGTACACACCTTCGCCGATGACACAGCAATCCTATCCTCAGGTTCTGACTCCGTCCTCACAATTCGTAAATTACAAGCCCATCTTCGTATTCTAGAAAATTGGCTTACCAAATGGAGAATCAAAATAAACCCTACTAGATCTAAATATATTGTTTTTACCCTCAAACGTAAAATCCTTCCTCCGGTCTACATACACAACAATCCTATACCGCCTGCAGATCATGTGAGATATCTTGGATTATACCTGGACAAAAGACTTACATGGAATCCTCATACTCGACTGAAAAGAAAAGACCTCAACACAAGATACCGACTACTCTCTAAACTACTTGACAAACGTTCAAAAATAACTTTACACAATAAAATAAGACTATACACTTCTCTCCTTAAGCCGGTATGGACTTACGGACTAGAACTCTATGGCGCTGCCAAAAAATCAAATCTAAACCGCATAAAACCTTACAACCTAAAATTTTTCGCCGAATAGCTAACGCTCCTTTCTATGTTTCAAACCTCACTCTACATACTGATCTTAAAGTTCCGTTCGTAGCAGATCTTGCTAAATCCCGTTATATCAAGTTCTATGAAAAGCTCAGTTTGCACCCGAATCCTTTCGTACAAGACCTTTCTTCCCGATCACTTCCCGGACATCCAGTCTCGCGCCGATGGCCACGAGATCACTTGAATTAATGTTAGCCACCACTGGGTGACCAACATTCACGTTAATTGCACGCCAATTTATACTTCTCAACATATTTACTTGTTGGGAAGATGGGCGAGCGCCCGATGACCACAAAATGAAGCAGGCTACCACGGAAAATGTCTCTGATGCTTTCCAGCTCTGCGGAACCAACCACCACAACAAATATTTACTTGTTGTGCATTATGTTGTACAGTGGTAAATTTCAAAACAAAAGATATAAAAAAAAAAATATATATATAAAATAAAAATTAAATTGGATGGGTTTAAAACTAATTTAAGTAAAAATAAAGAAAGGATTCTACGCCTTCTTGAATCTCTGTCCCTGATACCAAGTCTTGACAAAACATTATACTGAGATCGGGAACCAACTTGTGCGCCTCCCAGATTTGGCAGCTTTTCATATGCGCGCAGTGCCTCGGCGATGCTGTATAAAAGCTTCTTGCCACGCCAGAGTCTTCTCCGAGTTTTTCTTTGAGGGTTACTTTTACTCCATCTGCTGGCGGAGGTTGAGCACCAGCACGTCTTTGATGTGAATCGTATACGTTGTGAAATTCTTTTGATATCTGGAATAGAACGTGAGTCCCATCTCTTTCCACCTTCGATAGAGTAAGATCTCTACTTTGTTGATTTCTAATTCGTTCTATACCTCTTCTGAATTTGGCTTCTTTTACGGGAAATCCTCCAAGCTTGCTGGCTACTAAACCTAGTTTTAACCCGACATCTTCTATGGCTTCTCTACCAAATAAGTCTAATGTCATTCTCCATCGCCCAAGTAACACATCAGCGCTAACCCAACCGCTGTAAACTGACAGGATTATCATCATATTTGGTCGCGGAGAGTGAGGTACCTGGTTTGGTATAGTTGCATCTAACTCCATTTCCATTGGGCCGTTGCTGCCACTTTCTCGTCCAGTCTCCATTGCTCTGCCTTGCACTTCTCGTTCTGGTTCAGAATGATGTACATTTTCAAATCTTAATGAAAGTCCCAAACGTGTGGTAAAGTACTACGCTGAGTGGTTATAGAACTGAGTCCTTGATGCTCGCTGATGTTCTCTGGCTGTTCAGGTACACCAAACAACTGACCTCTAGTCGCGTTCGGTTGCGTCAGTTGAGGCCGATCAGCTAAAGGTAATGCTTGTGCCATTGGCATCTCTAACGGATCTGATGGACTGTAGCCGAACCTTGAATCTGATCTCCGGAGAAATGCATGCCGCCTATCCTTTCCTGCTGTTCCTAGTAGCTCTTCTTCTTTCACAGGCTCTGTCTCTATAGCGACTGGTGTTGGTTACGTATCGACTTCGGCATTATCGTTCTCCTTTTATCTGGGTGCGTCCATGTTTGAGGTAGTAGAGCTCCCTCAAGGTTCTGATCACTACCAGTCCTCAACAGGTAGATCAGAGCATCAATCACGTATGCGTATGCCTGAGAGAAGATTCATCCAGTACTGGTAATAAATCAGCATGTTCAGAATTGTAACATCTCATCAATGACAAACAGTGCATCAGTAACTCCCTTCGGGCAGACTGGCCTTCATTGACACCGTCACGATCCCTAGATGGTCTGGAAGACTCCGAATTAGTGGTAAAACCAGCAATCCTAGTTGAAGAAGCCGAAGAAATACCTCCAGGGTGATGCGAAGACTGTGTAGTAGATCTTGATGTACTTCCAGAAGTAATACCACCATTCGAAAGACCACAAATTCCGCTATTACTTCCGCTAACCCCGTTAGAACTATTCGAGTTTGGGGAACCTGAACCATGGTAGAGAGGATGATGAAGATGTGCAGAATCTGACGCTGTCGTAAGAGAAGCTCCAAAGCGCAACCGAGATTCGGTTGAATCCGCCATTGTAAAAAGCCAATCCCACGGTGGTTTTAACGGTCTTTCTACATAGGTCTGTATAATTGGCACGGGTAGTTGCTGAGGTGCACTAACATTACATAAACTGCCTAAAAGATCTGCAATTTGTCGAAGTACAATAGCAAAACTTCTAGCCGAACAAGCAGCTTTGTAGGCTTGGTGACCCCATCCAGGTTACTATTGCATGCCGAAGATGTGTTAGTTGAACGCATCAATGAGGACGGATCAATGAATACCAATGAATTGCCAGAGGCTACTCGGAAACCACCTGATAATTTTGAACCGGTGTCTGCACTTCTAATAGCCCACTGCATTGGCTGAAGAGCAAGATTACTTCTTTGGCCCTGACCACTTTGTCCCGAACGTCTTTCTAACTGTTCATCTCCAAGCAACATTTCTTCGTGACCCAATCCTTCGCTTTCTCCATCATTCTCTTCATGCTGACTTGCCACTTTCATTGAATCACCAATTTCATCTTCTCCTAGCATAGAAGTATGCAGGGTATTAAATGAACGATGATGTACAGTTTCTTGGTTGGTCTGATCGCTGTCTCTTTCAGTTTCCACCAACGAATGATTTCCATTTTCACTTTCCGCACCTTCATGTTCGACTTCTCTCTCAGGTCCTTCTCTTTCGACTTCTCTTTCACCCTCAGTCTCACTGCCTTTCCCATCATTCACTGGTGCTTCTAAACTTTCTACTATTTCTTCTTGAATCTCATCTTTCTCCCTTATTATTTCTCCTCTCATTTCACCCTAGCCCCTTTTGAATTCCTCTTGGCTCTTCTTCATTTCGTTTATTATTTCATCCCAGCCCCTTTCTATTTTGTCTTTTATTTCATCCTGCCCCTCTTTATTTCGTTCATTTCATCCCGGCTCTTCCTTATTTCGTCTTTTATTTCTTTCATTTCGCTCTTCAAAAATGTCATCAGTTCCTCCATTTTCCGCGTTTGACTTCTGGTACTTATGGGCATACAACAAAACTGATACTAAACTGTTACCTGTTTAGAGATTTTATCCGACTTCTGACACCAAATGTAACGTTTTTCCCTCTAAACTAGCTACTGCAACTAGTTTTAAGTGGGTTCGTATAGATAAAATACTCTAAACTTCAATAAAGAAAACACCAATTTATTGCTATACACAATAAATTACTAAATACAACGCTTAATAATAATTATTTCACAGTTTAAACCACAAAAGTTCACTTTGTTCACTTTTGTACACTTTTCACAAACTAATAACTTCGTTTGTAACTGGGAACTCTCTCAACTCTCTGTGGTCCCTCTATTTATACCGGTAGCGAACCTTCGAGTATCTTCTCAAATATTCCAGGGAAATCTAGAGCGCCGCCAGCGCTTCCTGCAGCCACTAAGGGAACCTTAGGTACCTGTCTTCTCTCCTAGATGGCACCACTGGCGGCGTTATAGTATGCACTATTTGCAAAGAAACAACAGCTAGAACTAGAAAAGGACGATGCAAGAAATAAAAGGTCGTGTTAAATTTTCTGAATGCAACCGGCTAGAAGAATTACCAGAACTAGTAATTCTGGTAGGTTCTACACTAGTTACTTACAGAAATAAACTCCGATATATTCTACGACCGAAAATATGGAGACATTGTAAGTAGGATAAATAGGAGGCCTTTGGCTCAGTAAACATGGCGGCCAAGGGGGAAGAAGATGTGTGATTGGTGGAAAGGAGGGTGGGTAGAATGGTTTTATGAAAAGGAGAGGACCCCTCTCTTCTACTCCCTCTCGCTCAAACGCTCTCTCTCTCTCAGTCGTTTTTCTGGTTCTCTTCTCTAGCTGTCTGGAGGAAGAAGAGGCGGAGTGGGGTGGGGGGAGGTTAGAATAATTGTATCAAAAGGAGAGGACCCCTCTCTTCTACTCCCTCTCGCTCAAACGCTCTCTCTCTCTGAGTCTTTTTCTGTTTCTCTCCTTCTTTTTACACTATTTCTCCAGCTGTCTGTTCATCATGTCTATTAAGATAAATAAATAACAGTTGATTTGTATATTTAAAATAAACATTTTAAATTGTATAACCAGATTCCATTTGAAGCAGATCATGTGATAGTAAAACTACAAAATTACGACTGAGATTTTTAAAACTTGGTAGTAATTGCAAATCTGCAAATATATATACATGTGTATATATTAGCGTTTGAGTGAATGTACTTTGTGTGCCAAGCTAGAGTAATTTATTATCTAAATAATTTTTTAAAGTTTTGATATATTGCATACGTTTGTGTTTAATATTTACTATTACGGTCCTCAACAGACCACCTGTTCCACATTTATTGCATGACCAGCAATCCTTTTTTTTGTACTAGCTACTAGCAAACATGACTGTATTCTCTATAAGTATATCAATTAAAGTAAGAAACGTATGTAATATAAAGTTTACCATCCTCTATTGAAGCAGGAATAAAACAATAAATGCATCTTATTCTTACAATAATAAATGCTCTCGTATTTATGTTGTCATGATACAATGTTTTTTTTTCTAATTTATTAGCTAGTTTTACCCATTATCTTTAAAAAATATTTAAGTTGCACTAACATTATCATTTTTTTCGGAAAAAACAAACTGCATCTTTATGGTAATTCTGTTTATGAATTTCTTAGCATGAAACTATCCTGGGGAATTTTTTTTTTTTAATTTTACAATTTAAATGTGATGGTGGGAGTATTTCAAAGTGTATATATACTAGAATTTTACCTAGCAGCAGGACTCTTCTGATTTTAGTTCCAGCTGTACGACAATTTCCACAGTAAGTACTTTTATTTGGTACGTTGCTTCCTTAGATTTATACTGTGAACTATTTTTTTTTCTTTTTTTGGTAAAATTTACCTTTTTTTTTCTTACTCCCTCATAGATGAACAAGTTGAAAGCAGCTTTAAATTCAGTTACTCATGAAGGTACTAAATCAATAAAAGAGCTAACAAAATTAAAACATTACCCGATTGATAAATTTCAACTACTAGAAACCAGATATGGTAAAACGTATATTTTAACATTGGTTGACGAAGGTTGCAAATTTAATTGTTTCCTCCCTAAGAAATATTCAGATTGTATAGACAAAGAAATGATAGAAAATTACGAAAGCGAGTCAATTGTCCTAATATATAAAGGGGTGGCGTCAAATAACGCCTTTATTTTAGAATTTCATTAACTGTTATTTGTTGAATTGTTTTTTAACCAGTAACTAGAGGTTTTTTAAATTTATTTATTTCATTTTTTACCCCTTAAAAAATCAATTTTTTTGAAACCACATTTGTAAAAATCTTATATATTGGCTTCAGTAGATAAAAGAAATAATTAATATGCCTGTACTTAATAGTAGTCTCAGTAGTCAACTTGATGAAGTACCCTACAATAGGTATATCTGTATTCAATCATCCTTTATTACAACAACCTTTTCCACTGTAAGCCATAATTATGACACAGATCATTCACTTGACGAATCAATTAAATTGTGTTTGGAGTGTGCATTTCTTGTAATTCATCAGGATCTTTTACCGGGGAGAAGCGTCGTGTTCTCTAAAGAGCACAAAGTAATAGAACGAAAAAATAAAAATCTTCACAGAGAACAAAACAATTGTTTTAATTGTTTAAAACATTTATTTGAATACCGGCCAATTGTACGTTGTAATAGCTGCGCGAGGTCGGTTCGAAATTTCTGGACACCAATTTAATGAAATATGGACAATTCAACCAATAAATTTAGTTTCTTTTAAATTAAGTGAATCCCTACGTTACAGGTGCAAAGACAAAACTTTTGCTGTAATTAGTTGTCTTATTTTTATAATATTTAATTTTTTTATTAACCTAAAGCCTTCATACAATTATATAAGATGTAATAGGTACAATTGCATAAAAAAAAAGTGTAGATCGTGCGATAAAGAAGGTTGGACAATAATTTACCCCTTGCGCATTTAACTAAAGTTTCAAAAGTTCATATAAGAATAATTTAAGCAATCACTAAAAAAGTAAAATAAATAAATAAATAAATAAACATCCTTTTTTCCACCACTGCTGACAACACAGCTATCACCATCATGGTTTATGTAAGTTTTACCATTATTACCTACATTACTGTATCCCAGTAAAAATAAAATAAAAACAAAGCTTCTTTTTTTTCAGTGCAAAGAGTGTAACATTAATTTTGAAAAGACACATCAATTCAAAATACATAGAGCCTTAAACCATAGTGAGCGTACAAAATATGGATGCACTTGCGGAAAAACATATTTTTATAAAAAAGAAGAAGTGTACAGCTCGAGGATGCTACCTGTAAGTATATATATATAAATATATATATATAAAGTTGTAATTATTTATTATTAATTTGTTTTCTTGTTAGGTGTAGGCATTATCAATGTATACAACCCAATATACACAATGGCCGTTTACATGAAGCTGTCTGTGGAAGTAAAAGAGTAAGATTAGGGTAACCTTCCAGGAAGGAGCTCTTGGCATTATCCACAGGGTTGAATAATATAACGCCGTATGAGACAGCTTTTCAGGGACGACTTGCATCATATTTTGTACGCTCACCAAGTTGTATGGATCTTCCAATATTTCTAGAAAGTGTACGTTCCAAAATTCTAGACATCATTCATCAAAGTGTGGTGACACACTCATCCATAAAATTTAATCTGTGGGTGGACTGCACTTTTGAAAATGTACATGGAGAAAAAATGGAAAAGGCCTTGAAAGCAACTAACAAAGCAGTCTACCTAGCTGATGATGTCAACAGCTTTCTAGATGCAGCCTTTGCCAAATTAAAGAAAGAAGTAGAAGAAACGGCTTTGACCAAGAGTGGCTGGTCACTGGTTTCAGTGGATGGGCTAAGAGTGAGGGTAAGCAAACACAACCCTTTAAAAGCTTCAACATATTTACCTTTGCCTAGGTGTATTGAAAGCAAAAAGGCATGTATAAATATAAAAAATGTTGATAATAAATGTTTTGTGTATGCCATACTCGCCAAATTTATTGATGGAAAAAATTCAGAACGACCAAATAAATACAAATCATTGGAAAATAAATATGATTTTTCGTGTGTAAATTTCCCGACCTCTCTTAAAGATGTTGACAAATTTGAATACGTTAATAATATTTCCATCAATATATTTGGAGTGGATGATAACAATGACGTGTATCCTCTAAAAGTGGTTTATAGAGAATTAGATGACCATCGCGATCTGTTACTACTATATTCAAATAACAATTACCACTATGTTTATATAAAAAATTTTAATAGACTTGTCAGTAAGCAAATATCCAAACGTAAAACATCAAAATATATATGTAAAAGATGTTTCACCCATTTTGATGAACGTTGTAATGGAGAATCTCGGTACCAAAACCATAAATTATTCTGTTGCGCACAGAAACCTACGAGAGTTGAGTTACCAACAAAAAAACCATTTATTGAATTTGAACATGGCGGGTACATACAGAGGGTCCCCGTCGTAATTTACTTAGATTTTGAAAGTATATTGGAACCAGTGAGCACTTGTAACCCAAACCCCGATGATTCATTCACTATAAATACTCACCTACACACTCCAATGAGTTTCAGCTTGTACATAAAAATAAGTGATGAATTAGATATAATTGACCATAGTCTTCCTAAAGAACCATTTATATACAGAGGGCCTGATGCAGCTAAAAAATGCATTCTATACTTAAAGAGCATTGCAGAAGCTGTGGAGGATCTGTACAACATTAACATAGCTATGAAACCCCTAACACCTGAAGAAGAAGAAAATTTCAACTGCGCCAATACTTGTTACATGTGTGATAGATTTTTTACTGATGAAAATGGAAAGGTAAAAGATTATTCACACATTTCAGGCGCTTATAGAGGCCCAGCACATAATAAATGTAATTTGCTGTGTAAAAAACTAAATTTTGTACCAGTATTCTGTCACAATCTTAGTGGTTATGACGCACATTTCTTAATTACCCAATTGGGGTATGATGATAAAGAGATATTCGTTATCCCTACTTCAGGGGAGCGGTATATCTCTTTTACAAAAAGTATTAGTGAAAACATAAAGTTAAGGTTTATAGACACATTTCGATTTATGGCCTCCAGTTTGGACAATTTAGTGAAAAATCTTGCAAATTTAACAGAAACGTCAAAATTCTTCAGTCCGGATGTGATGCATCTGGTAACTAGGAAAGGTGTATTCCCCTACGAGTATATTTCATGTTGGGACAGTCTAGGAGATAGTTCATTACCCTCCAAAGAAATGTTTTATAGTAGCGTTAAGGGGGAGGATATAAGTGAAGACGATTATCAACACACCCTCAACGTTTGGGATGCATTTTCATGCAAAACTCTAGGAGAATATAGTGATTTATATTTGAAAATTGATGTACTAATTCTCTCCGACATATTTGAACATTAGCTTTCACTTTAGCTTTCATTGCGTTTGTAACTGCCCAGGCTGATGCCTTCTCACCAAAAGATGCGTCACTAGCCTTTGTTCTTTGCCAAGCTTTATCAGCGAGTATAAGGTCAGCCTTATGCCGTGAATCTAGATCTCTGTGTTGAGAGTATGCAATGTCGTGTTCCCTACAGGCTTCGTCCAAAGGATTAACGCCTCTATCACCTCGTTTTCATCTTTCTTGTAATTTAGTTCCTGGACCGCAAAATCTATAACCGGGTATGTGCACTTCAAAAGGTAGTTTGTTAATCACTGAATTTATAAGACCTCTTCCAACAGTTTTTCTTCTCATAATGATGGCATTAGTGGGATCTGAAACTATATATATATATATATCACACCCCCCTTACCAAACATGTTCAATATGCGTTTAGAGAAGCAAAACGAAAGTTTACCTATCTGCAATCTCCTGAATAATTCAATTGGTGACCATGTGAAAATTAATCGTCATGGAGCATTACTGCCTGATAATATCCGAGCACTTATTTGCGGAAGTTCAGGCTCTGGTAAAACCAATCTTATGGCTTGTTTGCTTTTACAACCAAATGGGCTGAAATTCACACACATATACATATGCAGTCAGTCGCTTCAACAAGAGAAATATTTATATTTAGAAGAGATTTTTAAACTAGTTCCAGAAAGAGGATTCCATACAGTAAACACCACTCAACAAATAATTACTCCTGATAACGCAGAACCAAACTCTGTCATAGTATTTGATGATATTTCAATGGATGAGCAAGAAAATATTAGGAAATATTTTAGTATGGGCCGTCACAAGAACATTGACTGCTTCTATCTTTGCCAAAGTTATGCCAGGATCCCTAAACATCTTATTCGTGACAACGCCAACTTTATCTTATTGTTCAAACAGGATGATTTAAATTTAAAACATGTTTACAGTGATCATATAAGTTCCCCCAACGTACCATTTGATAAATTTAAACAAATGTGTTATATATGCTGGGAGGAACCGCATGGATTTATAACTCTGGACAAAACAAGAGATTCTAACAATGGTAGGTTTCGGAAGGGTTTGGACACATTTATCTATATATAAGTTGGTAGTAGAATAGTTTTCTCATTCCGTTATGGATCCCAAGGTTACTAAACAACTTATTGAAACTTCTAAATCTCTACGCAACAAATTCAAAAGTATGAAGCGTGGACTTCAATCATCTCAGGAAGAACTAGAAAAGAGTTTGAAACCTATAACAGAACCACTACAAGAGCTGATTCAACAGGGAAAACGGGTAAAACAAGATTATCTACCTCTGAAAGTGAAAAAGGAGGGTTCAACTGCAATGGAATCACTGGTTAAACCTTCTACTAAAGATGTTTCAACAGAAACAGAATCTCTAATTAAAGAACCTTTACACTCACCAATTAAAGCTTCTACTCCTGTGCACCTGAAAAGGTATACTGCCCCAATAAAACAAGAAGAAACGTTTGAAAATGTAGAAGAGATCACTCCTTTAGAGTACGTAAGAAAAATTGATAAACAGGAATTGGAGAAAACTTTAAGAGGGGAAGAAGATATTGGCTCTTTAATAGAACCATATTTACTGAAAATAATTAGTGCCGATCCTAGAGATTTTGATGATAGATATGGAATTAGAATCCTACCAAAAGGTGGGATGACCATTGGAAATGCTCAGGTAACCATAGATGGTGATGATATTAATGTAAATGGAAAATGGTATGAAGGTACACCAGGTTTGTTACAATTGCTATTTTTAAAACAACCGACAGAATATTCAGAAAATGATTTAGACAGTTATAAAGACATTTTAATTAGAAGTAATGCGCATAAGCGACAGTTTAGTGAAGAAAAAGGAATGAGTTCCAGCAGAGGATGGAAATACAGAAATATCATCGCTCCTCTTTTCAAGCCCCCCTCCAAATCACCGGAACAAATTTCAATACAAACTAGGTATACTCCACCAGCAACTGCTTCAAACAGACAAACACCTCTGACTATGATTGCAACAAGACCTGGTAAATACCCGCTAAGATCGAGGGAAACAATTGGTAAAGGCATGTGGGAAGGTCAAAGTATTTATGAATATTGGGATGATCCCAACGAACTGGTAAATCGACTTAGGCTACTATATGCTTCAACCAGTGCAGGTCATACATGACATGAAAATGAAATTCAATCCGTAATTGAAGAGCTGAGAGAGGCTAATATTATTTATTAAACTGGTATGGAATGGGGAATTGTTCATTGCTAGCTTAACCACCACAGAATAACATGCCTGTTGACAAGTTTGGTAGATCATTACCCCAAATCAAGAAAGTATTTCATGCAAGTGATGATGAAGATGGTGATTATATTTATTTTGAAAATAAACGGTTAGTGGGAGTGAGTGATCCTTTAAGTGGTTCCGATGCTGTAAATAAGAGATATCTGGAAAAGTATGTTACTACAAAAAATGAATTTATTACTAAAACCTACTTGGAAAGTTATATAGATCAGTTAGATTTGGTAAGCAAGTTATACCTTCAGAACTATCTAGATGAATATTTCATAACAAAAAATTATCTTTTACAAACATATGATCAGGCTAGAAAACTAGTGACTCAGAATTATGTAAATCGTTTATTTGAAACAATAAAAAACAGACTGAGTGCATTGAATCCGAATATTCCTTTAACAGCCCATCAACTTAAAACAATTTTCGATTAAGTTTTTAAGGGTTGTGGTTAAATATAAGATTTAATCTTTAGAAATAAAGATCAGATGTGAGAGATTCCGTAAAGGATAAAGTACCAAAAACTATGTCCTTCAAGGAGGCTGTAGTTGCTGAACTTCATAGGCCAGCACGTTCACGCTACCCTCGAAGACGTTGCTCAAAGGTGTTGATGACTTATGGCAGGCTGATTTAATGGAAATGATACCATATGCTCGCCAAAATAATGGTTACAAATACATATTAGCAGTGATTGATTGTTTTTCAAAATACGCCTGGGTGAAACCTGTTAAATCCAAAGGCGCTCAAGATATCACTCAAGCAATGGAAAGTATTTTTAATTTAGCTGGAAGAGTACCAAAAAATATTCAGACTGATAATGGAAAAGAATTCTACAATGTTTCCTACAAGAAGCTCATGAAAAAGCACAACATAAATCATTACAGTACTTACAGCCAAATTAAAAGTTCAATTGTTGAAAGATTTAATAGAACCTTTAAATCTATGATGTATCGATTGTTTAGTCTTCAGGGTAACTACAATTATACAAAACATTTATCAGATCTCATAAATAGCTACAACAACAAAGTACACCGTACGGTGGGTATGACACCATCAGAAGTAAATTCTGATAACGAAGAATTCTTACTAGCTAATGTTTACTCTTCCAAAGTAAAACGAAAAGATAAACAGCGATTTAATGAAGGTGACTATGTACGAATTTCGAAAAGAAGAACTCTATTTAGCAGAGGATATACACCCAATTGGAGTACTGAAATATTTAAAATTAAAAATGTTCGTGAGACTATTCCATATACTTACTTGTTGGAAGATTTGACAGGACAGCCTATTCAAGGAGCATTTTATACCCAAAACTGCAGAAAACTAAATATAAAGATGTATAACTTGTAGAAAAATATTAAAACGGAAAAATGATAAGCTTTATGTACGATGGTTGGGCTTTAAAAAGCCTACTTGGATAAATACAGAAAATTTAATAAATTAATAATTTCTTTCTGTATGTGATTTTTTTTATGATTTCCTTCTTAACTATTCTAACAATTTTTTTAAACTAGAGGTTTAACTAAATATAAAACTTGCGTTGGTGAGTAAAATTGTTTATTTTTTTTGATAATATGGAAACAATGTATTAGGAGTACAAAGTTTTGACAGATAATTTAACTGAAAAGTTACATCTTCAAACAGGCTTTGAAGTTTTAAGTATTCATTTCTAAGCAGGTTGATCTTGGTAGGTTGAAAACTTAGAAGATCTTCCAACCAAGTTGCTTTTCCCTGGATGGAAATCACTTTGTATGTAAACTTAAGAAAATATATTGTTGCATTCTTAAGGTTAATTTCATTTGGAGGAATTGCTTGTTTTCCGTTGAAGAAGTCATTGAAAATCTGCATGTTTGACTCCAGAGTCAACCAGTCTTCAACATGTAGATAAATAACATCTTTTCTCGACCTCACCGCTACCAGAGGCACATAATCTTGGGAGAGACCAGTTATTAATACCTTAGAGTGGTTTTTGTTGAGTGGAAAACTTGTAGTCAGTTGTAGACCCATTTCACATCTAGCCATGCTTGTGTGCAACTGATTCAAAAAAAAAAGTTCACATCACTTGAAGTTTAAAGATCCCCACTTATCACCAAACCATTTAAATTATTATCAATATCCTTGGACAAGAATGATATGAGTACACAATGACATGTATCTGGCCCCATCTGTTGGTCAGGGTTCGACCAAACGCATTGTTTAAAATGTTTGTTAGCTGCTCTTTCAATGAATTCACCAGCATATTTTTCCATTTTCAATAATTTTCTATTTAAGTCAATAAATCTTTGAGCTAATTCAATGTTGTGAAGATTAATAGTAGATAATTTCGATATAAACTTTTGATAATTTTCACTATTTACAATATCCATCCAACGATCTGCCATTGTTGTGTCTCCGTCACACTGTGAGCATTAAATGAAATAAAAAAACAATTTTGGTTTGTAATATAGTTGTAAAAGACTATCAGGTTTTTAGTGCATAAAGGTTGATGTACAGATACAAAGTTTATTTTAAATTTACAAATCAACTGTTATTTATTTATTTTAATAAATAGACATGATGTGCAGATAGCTAGAGAAATAGTGTAAAGAGAACCAGAAAAACGACTTTTTGCAGAGAGAGAGAGAGCGTTTGAGCGAGAGGGAGTAGAAGAGAGGGGTCCTCTCCTTTTCATACAATTATTCTAACCTCCCCCCCGCCCATCCCGCCTCTTCTTCCTCCAGACAGCTAGAGAAGAGAACCAGAAAAACGACTCAGAGAGAGAGAGCGTTTGAGCGAGAGGGAGTAGAAGAGAGGGGTCCTCTCCTTTTCATAAAACCATTCTACCCACCCCCCTTTCAACCAATCACAC
Source organism: Triatoma infestans (assembly GCA_011037195.1). Classification (NCBI taxonomy): domain Eukaryota; kingdom Metazoa; phylum Arthropoda; class Insecta; order Hemiptera; family Reduviidae; genus Triatoma; species Triatoma infestans. Next base: position 47,966 of record JAAEAF010013717.1, read on the forward strand.
CTCTTCTTCCTCCTTGGCCGCCATGTTTACTGAGCCAAAGGCCTCCTATTTACCCTACTATTGTACATATCTAATTGCTGGTTAGTAAGAGAAATACAAGACTTAGCTTTAGATTTTGACTATAAAATAAATTAGATTAGACAAGTTAAAACATACTGCCAGTAGACATAAAAAGGAAGATTTGTAGTGTGTGTGTAAATTATGTATATTATTAACAAAATAAAAATAAAATTGTAGTATAAGGGATGGATTTTGTAATTAAACAAAATATTATGTTTGTGTTATTTCTAATAAAACCGTACACATCTACGTATTATGGAAGAAAAAATGATAGAGAAAACGGTGATCAATTTTTACTTTTGATTGTTGTAATTATTTCCTTTCTTTTTTCTTTTGGATTGCAAAAATAGAGAAACATTTATTTATTTTTTTCAAATTATTCACTTAACATGTAGTACTAGCGCGCGTGTGTATGAGAAGGGCCGCGTAAGGCTGGATTAGGAATGATCTAACGCTGCAAAAATACTTCTGTGTAATAATTTCCGTCCAATAAAAACAAGTTAAAACATTAAACAGAACTAAAAATGATTTTTCTTTTTTTAGGAATATTTTGATAAATTTCTTCCAAATGACTACAGAATATATTTATCTTTCTAATCGGTACCAATTACAACAAGTTTGGGGGCCAGACACTTGTATGTTTGCACTATTTTTTTTGTTTTAAACAGCTCTAACGATTTTTTAAACTGATAGGCGTTAATGCTGGAAGAAATGTCCACAGCTCCAAAGAGAAGATTTTGAATTCGGATATAATGCAATCATTTACCCAGATGAGCAACAAAAGGAACATGTTTTTAGTGCATAATGTCATATGCTGTTCAGCGATTATGCCTGTTTAACAATGTAAGACAGTAGAAGTTGTTGCATGTTGAGAAAGGTTGAGGATAGCAAATTCAACTTGGAAATTACTAGCAAAACTGTTATTGCAATCCACAATACTTGCCAGACGATAACATAAGAATGTTTTGATGCAATATATATTTATATTCTTTTGTATATCTCTATTTTTGTTGGTTATTCGACAAATTTAATTGTAGTCCAATCAAACTTTTCTGTGTACAGTGATTTTACCCAAAATATTACATTTTAACCTGACCAAGACATTTAACACAATACATTCTCTATTGTCTAATCATTTGTCATGACTCATTAGCACATCCACAACTCTAGGAGTAAAATTCAATCTGTTATTCACTAAGGAAGTTACTTCTATTTAGGTGATGTATAGATCCCAATAATTTAATAAATTCTCTAAGGGAATTATATATGTAAATTGAATGCGTATTAGATTACAAAAATGTTTAAAAATATAGTATAATTCATTTACCACTTAAATTGGAAACTGATCACTATTTTGGGGGGAATTAATTTGTAAATTGAGTGCTTCTTAGATTAGAAAATTGTGTATGTAAATTGAGATAAAAAGAGTACTAGTTCTACTAAGTTTTCTTTTATTTTTCCTTTCTCTAACTAATTTGTTTAATTGTACAAACAATTAGTTCGACAGACGATTTTTTTTGAAAATTACATTATTGCTTTTGATCAGCTTCCCACTAGATGTAAGATATTACTGAGAAACTCCATAAACTATCTCTAATGAAATTACTTTTGCTCTAATAAGAAAGTTTAAAAATATATAACAAAATTCATATAAGTTCCAGTTAAATTACTAGTTTTAATATGTACGCATAGACCGCTATTCTTACTTTTATTTCTTACATGTCAATCTGTAAGATAGGTAATTTTGACTTTTACATTTTTAACCGAAAACTTACATCTCTACTTTGCAAGAATTGACGGAATTATGTGTATAAATTGAGTACGTTTTAGATTAGAAAAGTGATTAAAAATGTGTGGAATTTAGTCGTAAATTGAGATACAACAGTTACTAAATCTCTGGTTAAACACTAGCTTTTTTCTTTCTTTAATTTTTTTGGTTTAATTGTATAAACAATTAGTTCGACAAAAGATATTAGTAACTACTTCATCGTACATTGCGTTAGATAACAGATCCAACGACTTTAAGCTGTACCTAAAAAATAAAACTTACAGAAGTAACTGATTCATAAATCAAATACTGGATTGGATATATTTGTTGTCAATATACTTGATAGATAAATATAAATTTATCTTTAATAAGTAAGATGTATAAGAGGGAGGCATAGATTAGTTTTAGTTTATTGCTTACCAAAAAAAACTTACATAAGTATATCTCTCAGGAATCACTATATTGGATTGGATGTATGTGCTGGTAATATACTTGATCGATAAAAATAGTTTTATCATAAATAAGAGGTGAGGCCTGGAGGGTTTCTCTCTTTAAGACAGAGTAAAACAAAAAAAAATATATATTTTAATCAGGAAGTACATTGCAAACATTGTGTACACATAGAGGTTAATGCATTTTTTGTACTAATGGAAAAATACAGATGCAAAGATTAATGAACCCTGGCCTGGGGTACCTGAGGCAGAGCCTGCATTTAAGTCCATGTATATATATAGTTTGCGAGATCGCTGACTTCAGCAAAAAAAAAAAATTAATTTTAACATCTCTTTGCCTACAGGAAAGGTGGTGGAGAAGGGGAAGGGGGAGAAGTTGTGAATAGGTTGGGGGAGGGGTGGTTAAGTGGTGGGTGAGGGGGTAAGTGACTAGAAGGAGGAGGGCGACGGGAGACGGCCGCCATGTTGTGCAGAAAAGTGGCCCAGAACCCGTCTTTTTTATCTACTTACTTGTCCGGATGCAAAGCTGTAAGTGTGAGAAAAATGTAATTGATGTTCTAATACTCAATTAATAGAAAATCAACATATCGATTTTTTCGTTCGCTACAGAATTACACTGCGTAGCTTACTTATAGTTTATGTCTAAAAGCTAAAAATATTTACAGTATTATTGAAAAATTAGCGCAGAATTTGTAAGGATGATGCTTGAACTTTGAACATCCATATATTTCTCTGAACCGAATAGCATTAGCACTCGAGTAGAGCGCTGCTTCAGCTAGAGTTTGAACATGCATAGACTTGCTTAAAAAATATATATATATATTCTTGACATTGCCGGGCGGCAATTTGTCTTTTTGCCTGGGGCAACGTAACCGCTAGAGCGGGGTGCTGGTAGTCGTAAATAAGATTTAGAGATACCAAAAATGTTGAATACATATTTTAATTATTGTCATTTTACGGAAACAAAAAATAGTAATTTAAAAAAGTTAAACAATTATGACCACGCTATTATATACACACTTGAACATACAATCTACTAAAACATTATTTGCAAGAAAACGACAAAATAAACATTTTTATAATGAAAAATAGTTTTTTTTTTTTTTTAAAGAAAAGTTGTAAATTTGATCTTGTTTAAATAAAATGGGCCCTAAACTGTAAAATCGAAAACCCAACCATCGAACCTCTATTCAGATCGAAAAGCTTCAAGATGGGGCAATGCTTTCGAAAAATTATTAGATTCACACCTACAGCAATTAACGGAATTACATCCCCTATCAGATAAAGCGTTTAGCTTTTGGAAGGGCATATAATAATTCGACAGTGCTATAGAATTGCAGGGGACACCCCTTTAAAAGAAGGAATTCTACCCATTAAGTATCCTTTGCTGTAGAATAATGTAATGCTGTAGAACAGCTTAGTTGCCAATAAAAATTTCGATTGTAACAATATTGAAAAGTGTTATCAATATTTAATTTTGATTGTTTGAATATGAACATTGAAAGGAAAATGCTGAAATCCCCGTTTTGCCCAAAAGTCAGACGCATTTGAAATTAAAAAATATGTGAAAATTGTTTTGGGAGGAAAAGAGGCTGTTTTGGAAATTATATAAAATACATTATAACTCTTGTGTTAAGTGGTCCAGTCTGTGAGTGGGCTTCCCGTCAAGGATTGTAAAAGCAGGAACATGATCAGAAAAATTCAACTTCAATGCCTCCTTAAAACAAATATACATATAATCTCGATGTTAGAAAATTAAACTACATTTAAATTCTTCATCTTAAAAGAAATAAAATAAAATTAAAATATTGTTGGGGGGGGAAAAATTCCAAAAAAGGAGTAACAGATAAAAATCACTCGGTCTAAAAATGACCTATACTACCAAAGAACATCTTTGTTTCATAAAGAAAAAACGTAATGTTCACCTTGAGATGGTATTAATAACATGTTATTCAATGTGAAAACGGACCAATTACAAAGTAAAAACAGCAAAGTACAGAACAGAGAGAAAGAAAACTAATAAATGAGACAAATGTACCCATTATTTCTCCAGTGCGGAAGTAAATAAGCAGTTATGATGTCTGTAACTACCTAGTTTACATATATTATATTCGCCAACATAACAATCGCTTTACCATAATACGACAGCCTGGTATGTTTGGGAGTTTGGGAAGGTGGTCATCTTTATATAAATATTTAACTACTGAAGAAGGTATCATTAACAGTGATGACAACACTGTGGAATGGGAACAATAAACACCACTCTCCACTAAATACACAGTCCAATTGGCAACGCTGATCAGTTAGGAGGTGGCTCTCCTCTCACAATGCTTACTTTGGTAAATATGCTCCTTGCGTAGTTGCGTAGTTTTTTTAAATATTTTTTATTGAAGATTTATATTGTATAGTATAAAACACCTTGTAAATTGTAAGTATTAATTTTAATATAATTTATTTATTTATTTTTCGCTCCTTGATTCTTTTTAAATAACTTTATCATAAGTTTAAAGCTAGCATCACACACACACAAATCAATTTTTTATTTTTTATTTTTATTGAAGGTGCGTTAACATCTATGGTCATTTATTTGTGCCCTGCCTTCTCAGTGCACTGCCGGCCACCAGACAGTGTTCTCTCATTACAGACAAATACTGTCAATCACCGGACAGGAGTGTAGAGGCTCCTAGGAAGAGAAAATCTAAGGGTAGCACGGCAAATCAAAATTTTGATTTCCCTCTACAGTCTACACCAACAGAACAAAATCTGTTATGAACTCTCATTATATCACTCTCTCAATTACTTGTTCTGTCCCTTTAATTACAGATTCTTTAACTGCTGTTAATACAGTATACTATATAAAATGTCAAATTTTCTTTAAACTTCAAAGTTTGCTCATTTATCCTAAGATGGCGGAAGACATTAGCTCAGTGTTAGCGTACTGGACTCCCACGCGGAGGTTCCGGGTTCGAATCAGCAGGCTGCTCATAAATTTTCTCTTCATAGGAGCTTCTAAGCTCACTGTCCGGTGATCGACAGTATTTGTCTGTAGCTAGAGAATCTGCTAGGAGGCCGGCAGTGTACTGACTGAGAAGGGATAAGCACTCTGGGGGACGCGGGCGCATTAGATCTTTCAGGTCGCAGTGCATATCCCCTAAAAAAAATCTCTAAACTCGCAGGTCCAGTAAACTGAGTTTCATTTTCAAACTAGTTACCATTAAAATATACATACAACACGAAAACGTTTAACATGAAAAATCGGTTAACACTAAATCACACTGCGACAAAAATCCTATGTTAGTTGCGTATTTTATCATAACCCGACAAAATATTATGTAATTTCATACATTGTTTTTCTTTTAGCACGAAACAAATATTCACTTCTCGGACGAACAAAATATACCTGTTTTCTGCAGTCACATCGTCACGCAGATTTTTTGGCTGATTTCATTTCGTTAGAGGGAACAAAATAAACACTGTTGCTAGGATTCCGCTTGTCTTTGAGTAAGTAAAGGCACCGCCATTGTCAAAACTTTCAGTTAGTTTTCGAATTCAGTGAATTTTGTGTTATAATCAGCGAATTTTGTGTTTTTTTGTAATTACAATACATAAACTTATTTTTTCAATGCCAGAGAAATCGGGACGAAAACAAACCGCTATTTTATCGTTTAACACGAAAAAAATATCGTTGCCCTCAGTTTCGTGTTAAACGTTTTTCACTGTGTACATATTTTGAAATATATGTGTTTTCCAGGGTTAATTTCTATGTGCTCCATATAAAAGCTACTTCCGTGTGACATATTTCCAGAGATTTCAGAGAGCTGCGTTGCATACCTTTTTGCTTGATATATGTTCGGTAATTTATTAAAGATGGCGCCGTCGCAAAACTATTACACGATTTACTAAGACCCAAAGGAGATTTTTTATGGATGAATCATCACTAAATCATTTACTATTTTAAAAGAAGCATTAATTTGCGAGCAGATTTTAAGCGTGCATTCCCCCAAGGCTGAAACTCAATTGCACTGTGCCACTGGTTCACATGAGTTTAGATCAGTTTTACTCCAAAACTACTGAGGCGGAAAATTTCACCCTTCAGTCTATTCTGCAAGAGAACGAATAAGGATGAAGCTAAACTTCGCAGCTTTGAATTAGAAGAGTTAGCCGTTACTTATTCACTAGAACGTTTTTGCTTGTATTTACAAAGGATACTTTTTACTCCTGTCACTGAGTGTTATAGTATTAAACTAGCTTTGGAAAGATAAGATTTGGTCTCTGATCTTACGAAATTATAATTACTCATTGGAGCATAGGAGTAGCAATGGATACGTAGAGTAAGCAAGTCAGTATTTTTATTTTAACAGAAAGCAGTTTCGAACGGAATTTATGTTTATTGCAAGATTTAGGTGAGAGCTTTTGGAGAAAGGGCTGAATAGCTGGTTTGAAATGAGTAGTGGTCTAGTCTACCGCAAACATAATGATAAATTACTATTTTATGTTTCCCCAAATGATGGAAAATAATGTGATAAAAGTAAGTCATGAGCCTGTGGGACATCAGGGAGTAGATAAAACAATGGACTTTATACAGCGTGTCCATTGGTTTCCGCATTTGCTAAATAAAGTTAAAAAATGTATTTCAAATTGTTTAAAATGCATCACTTTTTCATCTGTGGCAAATAAGATTGGAGGGAAATGACATTGTCCTGATAAAGGCGATATCCCTTTTCAATGTATACATATAGATTGTTATGTGGCCCATTGGCAGTTACGCACAAACAGAAATATGTTTTCGAAGTTATGGAAGGATTTACTACAATCGTAAAATTTTGTGCTTGTTCTCAGCAATTATTTTTCTTATTTACAGGTCTACAAAAGTTTATTTGATAGAGATACTGCCTTCAAGTCTAATATCTTCGTTGCATTCATGAAGGAATTAGACACACAACATGTTTTGATTGCAACAGAGACACTAAACGCAAATGGCCAGATCGGGCTTATTAATCGTTCTTTAACATCTATATTGTCGAAACTATCAAAGGAAAGTTATAAATGGGATCAGTCTTTAAGTCGAGCAGAATCTGCCATTAATAATATAAGTTTTACTATTAATCAGGATATGCTATTAATATTTTCGCGCCACAGATTTTCCAGTTCAATGGCTATATGGAATAACCAATTGAATTTTTATTTGAATAGAATTTGTCTTCAATAGAATATTATAAAATGAGGTTACTACTTTAACTTTACTCATTAATTGAATTTAGTTTTGGTTTAATTGAGACAGAATTTTAGATGAAAAATCTAATATTGGAATTGCCCTGCTTACTCTTTTATTTTGAATCTCAGTTAGAGTTATAGATCCTTTTCTGGCACTCATTTATTATGTAAATATGTATTGGACGTAAAATAAAGAATATTATTATCATTATTATTATTATTTTGGTTAGGTTGTCATTTTTTGATTTGTTCTGTTGCCCTGTTCTATCTTATGTTATGGTTGCATCTAATTATGTCAGAATGTGGTTATGATTATTATTCATTATGTGCTTATGTGCTTAAGAATTCATTTTTTTCATTAGATACACTTATATTATGACATTAAAGTTAGTTGTTTGATTGTGAATATTTTTATGTTTTATGGTATTATGATTGGAGGATCAATCAGGTTGGTCGAATCTATAAATATTGTATATAATGTGGGGATGGTGGGCAGGCTGGGCGGGAAAAGCGAGATACATAGCATAAAATAATAAATAGTAAATTTAGACTAAATTTAGCCAGTAGACTAAGAAGATAATAGCACAAGCAAATAGTACCTTACAGTGCTGGCGCACTACAAGTTACACTCTTACTAACAGAAGCAAAGCTGGAATGGAAAAAGAAAGATGTGCAGAAAAGCTTGGATGGAAATAGAGGGGGCCCACACGTTATATGTACAGCAAGACGCAAGAGCATTGTCAGAAGAAAGAGAATACCAGTAAGTTAAGCTAGAGAAAAAACGCCGGAGAGAAATCGCAGAAAAGAAGGGATTAAGAAGCCGGAAGAACGCGCGCCCTGGACTGAATCAGATGACTAATATACTAACGCAGAGACAGCTGTATTACGACGCAACAATTAATATTATGCAGTTCGAATTGAGTTTTTGATTATGTATTTCTTTATGGTGATGTCTTTATGTTGTTTATCTGCTGGAAAGAAGAATTAAGTGTAAAATATATATGATTAATGGAGTCGTTGTTTAGCTTTTGAAAAGTTAACATTGTATTGAGGTGCTCTGTAAAGAATTAGGTTTTTGGGTGGTAAAAGTGCGTATTTTTGTGATTTTTTTTTTGTGAAAAAATTCAAGTACATAAATTTTTGAAAATTTTTTGTCGATGCAAAACTGTTACTTTATTGTAAATTAGTTCGATTAATTAGATGTAAAGACTTGTTTAATTTCTACAGTTCAATTTATTATCAGTGCGTTGATAAACATTGAAGTAGTTGTGGTATTGCTGATTTGTGGTGGGAGATCGATTCAAGGACAGGTGAGGTCCTTGAATGTGACCATTCTTACTGCATTTGTTGAATGGATTGGTTTGTCGGCATAAATATATATTTGCTGTCTGTCGGCCGTCTGTTACTTTAATTTTCTCCTCTTCATAAGATAAAGATTAAGCAAAATTTATTTTAAACAAGTAGTTATATTAGAGGTGAAGAACTATTAATATCTCATTTCTCTGGTTTACATTTCGTACACATTTATTTATAGTGAGTGAAGAATTTGGGAGTGGAAAAAAGAAGAGGAATCCCCCCCCCCCCCCCCACAAAAGAAATGACAATAAACGAGTAAGATGAAATGTAAAACTAAATAAAATAAAAATAATACATTAAAAAAACAATAGCGCTTCGACTGTGTATCGAACTTCCAATCCTCTGATTATGAAGCGAGCGCCTTATCTGTAAACTACGCCGGTGTTTTCCTGTTTAACTCTCCGCCGTGCTATCAAGTACTCTTCCCGCAGCGCCCCACGTGGCCGGCTGCTGTTTACTCTTTTATAACCTATGGCAATTAATTTTTTTTGTGTAATTCAACTTCCACGTTCGGGAACAGGTAATTCGGGTACAAGGTACAACACAGTACACTGTTAATTTAACTTGTGTATTATTAAATATAAACAAAAAAATTACAATGAGCTTCCACCCAAAAAATCCACATTAAAATAACGAAAATGAAATAAGATATAATTACACTTGGTTTTGACTTCTATAATAAGAAACAAAAAAATTCCTTAGACTATGATAAATTAAATTTTAAAAAAATACAATTAGTGTTAGTATTCTGTCTCCTTTTATTGTAAAAAAAAAGTTGTTATCTCCCCCAATTCCTCGTTTAAAATTTGGCTAAGTACGTACTTTTTTTCTTTGATATTTTTAATAACAACCAGGCCTGGTATCGTTGTTGGTTGCGTTTTTCCTTTTCATTTTTTCTTGCTGATTCTTCTGTGTATATATAATCCTCCACTGGAGATTGACGGGTTTTTCCACCTTTCAAATACACAAGAAAATATCCGGCTTCTATTTTTGCCAAGCCGTAAGTAGGCCAACCTACTTTCACCTATTTGTCCCAGCTGATCGTCTATGAATGGAGGGGTCGCCCTTCTCACCCTTCACCGGTGACATAGTTGCCCTCTGCTGCCATCTCTTGAGAACTTCTCGTACCATTTTTCTTAATTATTAAAACTTATTCTAGACTTATTATCCTACACTTACATACTAATTCTTACAATATACTTATATACTAGTTCTTATTAACTAACTTACTCTCCTAACTTTAAGCTAACTTAAATAATTAATGAAATACCTACAGACTAATTACAAGATAATATGGAAGAGGAGCCCAGTAGGACAGCAGAGAGTGCTCAGCTATGGCTTTGAAATGGAAATTTTATTTCTCCGTTACACATGATGCGCATTCGCGTCACATCCTATTATAATAGGTATGTCATTGGTCTCCGAATACTGAACCAAACCCATGAACTCCTGAGGAGGAGGAGAGGGGCCATCATAGGGGAAGTAAGCCGAAGCCACAACTACGTCGCGACGACGCCCACCAACCCCCAGACCAACCCTCACCGCTAGCAAGTCCCGAGAGCAGAACTGTCGAAGCAGAACAGCGTCGACACTCCGACTGGCAAAGATGCATGCCCTAGGAATGCCCCCGCCATCCGCCACGAACAGTCTGCCGTCAACCACACTCAATCCTCGAACCAAACCTTTATAGGCATAAGGTTCTTGTATTAGAATAAAATATGTATGCAACTTAGCAATACAACGGCATAAATTAGCCGTTGCATCTTTCCTATGTTGCAAGTTAATTTGTACCATCTCTACTGTCAACTATCATAATCACAAGTCAACATTGGAAGAGTTAGATCCTAATAGTACCCGGTAGGAAGCGGGTAGGTGAAGGGAAAAAAACACCTACCTTACTTGCTGACATCTTGGTCAGGCCTACCTGCATCCTGCTCCATTGCCTCAGAAAGAAATAGTAGTTCTTCAACCTGATGAAGAGCCTTAAACCTTTGGTTCCATCCCCACTCTTACTTATATCATCTATTATTGATAGATTTTGGTTGATATTTATTAAGCTGTTACAAAGCTCTGTTTATTTACTCTCTTTATTACAGACATTTGTTTACCCTTCTTTTATATTTCATTGTTAATAATTTTGTTTCTGTCGTAATATTTTCACACTCCGAATATTAAGTGAAACTCATAACAAGTATAAGTTGAATTAATTATCAACATATCAGTTCATTTTCTCTTCACTATATGTCTGAAATCTCGCCCTGTTATAATAAGCGCCGAAGAAGTTCTCCTGGCGATTCTGTGAAGGCATCTAAAAAATTTATATTACCTGAAGAAGTTAGTATGGAGAAGAGCGATTTAGTTGTTAGGATGAAATAGGTGATGTCTGGCCTATTAGACGATAAACTGGCCCCAGTTGCTACTAGGGAAGACATCGTATCTCTCAAAAAGGAAATAATTGATTTAAAACAAGAAAATACTTTCTTAAGTCGGAAATTGATTCCTTAAGAAAATTACACATTAAAGCTGAAGAGTCTCGCCGAAATAATTTATTATTTAAAGGTTTGAATTATTGCTCTTCTGGTGACCTCAATGAATCTGTCAGTACATTTTGTCGTGATCTATTGAAAGTTGATATTCCACCTGATCACCTGAATGCAGTTCGACTAGGAGGATATGGAGGGAATGTTAATCGACCCTTATATGTTTCGTTCTTTAGTCAGCAAGACAGAAATAAATTTCTAAGTGCTACGAAGGTCCTCAGAGGAAAGGGTTTGGTTGTTCACCAGGATCTCTCCGAGGCCTTAAGAAAGAAACGATCTAAATTTCTTTTATTAAAGAAAGAAATTTTAAGAGTAAACAACAAAGTCAGTGTGAAGATCCGCCCAAATTATTTACTTGTGGAGAGCTCTAAGTTCACTTGATCCAACTGTGAAGGATTAAGCCTCTCTGGTGAAGATGGCTCCGAAAACTCAACACCTTAGTGGGAAGTGATCTCTCTGGTTTTGTTATGGCGCTGAGAACTGACTCTCTTCCTACGGATTATTTCTCCAAGGTTAATTCACAAACTCCTCGCCAACTGTTGGCAGTCACATCCTCTGCCAAGTCCTCACTTGCCGTCTGCGAGAAGAATTCTATTTCTGTTGTTTGTATAACATTTCCGGTTTGAAATCAAAAATTGATAATTATCCTATTTCTTTTTTGATTTTCATTAAAAAGTTTGATATCTTTATTTTAATTGAAACTTTTGTTTAGGAAGATTCTTTTTCGTATTTTAATAATTATTTTTCAGAATTTAGGTTAGTGTGGGAGCCAGCTGCCAGGTATTCTAGTCATGGTCGAGCGAGCGGCGGTAAGTTGTGTGGAATGAGACGATCTATTAATAATATAAATTTGTTTTCTTTAATGGGAAACCCTGCCATTAGTACGCGGCATAACGATGTTTCCAATTATAGGGGTATTTCCTGCTTGACGCCATAGCAAAAATATTTACTCTGTTGCTTCGCCGGTTAGATAACTTTGTGACCTAAAACAACTTGCTGAGTGAATATCAATTTGGTATCAACGTGGTCGCTCTGCGATAGATAACATATTTGTTTTGTTAAATTTAGTCCGCTTGAAGCTATCGGAGAAAGGCCAGAAATTATTTTGCTTTTTCGTCGACTTTAAGTCGGCTTTTGGCTCCATCCTTCTTCATTTTTAAAATAATTCAACATCGTTGTTTCTTCAAAATTTATGAAAATTCGCAATAAGCTTTACTCCTTATCATTATCTTCAGTCCGAGGGCACGAAGGGAATTCAGATTACTTTCAAGTTGGTTCAGGAATAAGGCAGGGCTGCCTCCTAAGCCCGATTCTGTTTTCTTTATTTGTGGATGATCTTCCAGATATTCTGGAAAGTGGGGTTTTTGGTTTGGACACAAAAATTAAGATCCTTCTTTATGCCGATGACATTGTGTTACTAATGGATAATCCTTAGTACTGAAAAGAAATATTACCATTATTTAATTTTGGATGGTTATTGCGATCAGTGGAATCTCTCTGTGAACTTGGCCAAATCAAAAATGATTTTTCGAAACGGTGGCAGGTTGGTTTCTTCGGAGAGATGGTATTATCGAGGTCAAAGAATCGAGGTGGTGAATAGGGGACAAATACCTTGGCGTCAGCTTAACTCCTCGCCTTTCTTTTTCTGCCCACCTAGAAGAGAGAATCTCGGTAGCTAAACTTGGATTAAATAGAGTGTGGCATAAATTAATTTTGAATAAAAATGTCCCATCAGACACTAAATTCCAAGTTTATAAAAGTGTTTCGCGTGCTGTAGTTGCTATGGTGATCAAGTTTGGGGTTTTCAGTCTTATGATTTATTAGAGAAATTTCAGAGATTCTTTCTTCGTTAAAAAGTTGTTTTCTCTTCCTTCCTCTACGCCTTATTACATGCTCACAACGGAATTATTTTCTGGAACCCTTTGAGTCCCACTCTTTATCTTTGCACTTTAAATATATTCCGAAAACACTTTCCTTTACTGATAATAAACTTACTAAGAAAATAGCTCTTCAAATTATCAATAAAAAACTCTTTTGGTTTAAGCATTGGCTATCTTTGGCAAAGACCTATTCCCATGGCTTTGAGGGTTGCCTCTTTGATCTTCGAAACTGGCGCAATCAGCTATTTTCTCTTGTTTCTACGATCAGGGAATCTCTTATCGAGCAGTCACTGAAACAGGGCGGTTATGCCCGAACGTTTTTCTTTATACAGTCATTTAGTTCGCGAACATAAAGATTGCGTAACGGCCTCTTTCGTGATAAATTAAACTTCCTTGAACCGCATTGGTTTTTCAAGCTCCGAGGAGAACTTCTGTATTTAAACCATAGGGCATTGGTAGAGACTTGGACGAAGAAAAGTATTCTCTTTGTAGTTATAATGTTGGCGAGGAGATCTACCACTTTCTGGGGGAATGTTCTCTATTATCTGGCTTTCTGACATTTGATTCTTACTCTAGGTAGATAATTTTAGTATATTTGATCATTGTAATAGAAGTATAATTTCATGTTTTCTTTATTTTTTCTTTTTTCAACAAACGTTATTTTTCTCTTTTGGTTTCTCTTCTGGATGAGTTCTGCTTTAATTCAATTTAATTTAAATTTTGTATAGTTTAATTGTAGTAGGCTAATTATTGTTTAAATTATACATTGTTTATTTTTACTTTTTATTTACTTATTTTATTTATTTACTTATTTTTCTCTTTAGTTAGTTCATGCAGTAAACTCTGGTAGACGGCATTTGCCATTGCCTATATATTACGTTTTTCATAATTGTACCGTATTCTTCTTAAATAAATATTATGATGATGATTATTATTATTATTATTATAACAGAAAATTGAATGATTATTACAGAGTATTGTAATAATTCAAGTTTAATGAAAATTCGTCAAACGGCAAGAGCGATAACAGTAGGGACGCTTTAAACCAGACATGAGTGGTTTGAATAATAGTACAAAGTTCTAAATTATTGTACAAAATCATTCTATATAAATGGTTACGAAAATAATAATATATATGGATATATAAAATAATTTATTCATTATTTATGTTTTTATAATTTGATGTCATAATGCTTTCAGATTCCTCGCATTCCAGAAAACTTATCGCCAGTACGTTTGGCATATTATCTTTTGAGATCGACTGGTGTTATGAATAAAGAAGGCAGACCATGGTCTATTTTACTTACCGTTTATCACGTAATCATGGTGTGCAGTGTGATACTGGGAAGTGGTAAGTTCAATCCTCCATGTCGTCTTTAAATGTAGCAAAAACCAGAATATGTCCGCATATATACTAGTAGATGCTTACACTTACTAAAATACTAGTAAATCAACGTATAAGTACGTATATCAGTAAAAGAATGCAGAAGCTACAAAATTTAAAATAATCGATTACAAGCATATATTTTTATATTGTCCAATACAAATAATCAAAACACTAAGGTTGTTGTGTCAGTAGGCTTCTTCGGCGAATTGTTGTCTAGATTATTAGTCCTTGCATATGAATGAATGTAATAGTGCGCAGAACTTAATTTCGATGACAAAGTTTAAATCTCCCCGCAAAGTTGTAGCCTTGTTTTCTTCTGGAAAAACACTATTTTCCTTTTTCTCTCTGAGCAACCACATTCGGTTTAGGCGGATCCATTATCTCTAAGCAGGTTTTCTCTTTCTCAATTTCTATTGGCTTGTTTAAACGTGAAGTTTAACAACCTAGGTATTGCAACTATGGAATATACCAAATTACCATTTTGGTTTTGATTCCTCATTTCTAATCTAAATTCTAGATCTTACCAAAAAGTATTTCTGTGTTTTGATACTGTGTCTTAAAGTTCCGATCAATTTAATTCGGTGTTTAGAACTTCACCAAAGGACCTCACCGTTTTTACTAATCTGAACAGAAGATCTCATTATCCTAGATGGAGTTAAGCCTATATAATCCTGATAAAAATAAAAAATACGGATTAAATTAAGATAAATGTAATAATGTTCAGACATAAATCCACATAAGTTCAAGTATGTTTTGATATAATCTCATATGTTGTTTCTTCTTCTTCTTCTTCTTCTTCTTCCTGTAGCACTACGGCCCTTGAAGGACCTTGGCTTCCTTTAGCAGTTGGTTCCAGACCATGTTTTGGAGATCGGACTCTACATCCTGCAACCATCGCAGTCGAGGCCTCCCCCTTGGACTTCCGCCGCCCGGGTGACCTTCATATGCTTTCCACAGTGCTCTTTCCCTTTCCATTCTGTGGAGGTGACCTAACCATCGCAGTCTTCCCAGCTTTACCACCGTGACTAAATCATTCTCTATAAAGAGCTGCTTCAACTCAGCATTCTTTCGGCATCGATAAATGCCGTTTTCTATTGCTGGCCCGTATATACAGGGTTCATATTTAAACGGGCCACTTTTGAAATAACTCTTAAACGAAGAAAGATATCAAAAAAGTGAGCATAACGTTTGTTGAAGTATTTGCGCTCTAGTTTATGATGGTGTTAATGTTATTTGATTTTATTGCTGCTTTACAACTTAAATCGGTGATTGAAAGTTGCGATTTCCTTTTGACCCCCAATTTTTACTACTGTATTGAAAACTACTAAAAAAAATGAAGAAAAATGCCGTTAATTTCACTTCAATATCTCAAACCGTTGCCGAGATATTCAGTCATAAAAATTAAATTTTCGTCGTTTTTTTCCTGTTTCTTTGTTTCATAAAGTAAAATTAAAAGCGGATTTTCTTATTAATTTCTAATAAATAAGAGAGTTAAAATGCTGACAACACTTAAAACCTATTTTAGAACCATAAGGGCTTAAAAATCAGGTAAAACATTAAAACAAAACAATATTCCAGTTTATTTACAAAAATCTATAAAAAAAATATTTCCTATTTATTCAAAGGGACCTCCTCGGCTTAACCGGCACAAGCGCAGTCGGTCGGCAAGGGAATTAAATACTTAAATTCCCTTGTTTACTACTTGAATTTACAGCTTAGTAAATGTGTCATTGTGTTTCAGCTTTAGAGGTATTCCTTGGCACTGCGGATATTGTAGATGCAGTTCCAGCGTTGTCAGTTTCCACAGGATCCTCACACATCTTTTCAAAAGGAATGAACGTTTTGCTAAATCAAACACAGATCCTAAGGCTCATGAACAAGTAAATATTTTTCTTATTAAGCTTTACAATCCGTAGTAACAGTCATTTTTACCTATCTATTAATATCCAGTAGAAATCCTATAGCTGAGCAATGTAAATCCTGGCAAGTCCTTGATTAAGCAGGAAATTCTGTCGAATCGTTGGCATAATTTAATGTTTCTTCCTTGACCGATCCTCACCGAATTTCTTCATAACATAATTCATCAACGGCCAACAAATACTTTTATAAATAATAATAATAATGCTTTATTAAAGTATCTAAAAA
Organism: Triatoma infestans; assembly: GCA_011037195.1. Classification (NCBI taxonomy): domain Eukaryota; kingdom Metazoa; phylum Arthropoda; class Insecta; order Hemiptera; family Reduviidae; genus Triatoma; species Triatoma infestans. Next base: position 64,768 of record JAAEAF010013717.1, read on the forward strand.
AATATATACAAAAAATAATACAAAGCATGAAGGCATGGCGTAATGCCATCTGCCAGAGTTTACTGCATTAGATTAAATTTTAAAAATAAATTGAATTGAAGAAAAGAGAAGAAAACAAAAAATTGCCATAAAAGAAAACATATAAATTATTATATGTTTAATTATTATTATTATTAATTTATATTAATAAATTATATAACACTTAGGGGGACTGGAAATAACTACACTATTACAGAATATAATATAAAAAGAACAAAAATGATATTGTTATACCAATAATGAAAAGAACTTCATAGAATTAAAGAAAACCATTATATATAAATAAATCAGTTTAAAAACACACAGGAAGTTCTCAAAAAAAAAAAATCAATAAAATAAAATAAAAATAATAATAAAAATAATTATAAATTTTTAAATTATTATTAAAATTATTATTAAATTATTATTATTAAATAAGAATTTTATTTAATAATAAAATAAAAATAATTTTTTTTTATGATAAAAAATTGGAAGTGTCAGGGAAGATCTGACAACCATTAATATCTGACTTTCCAAGCATGGCTGGCGTAAGATATTAAGGGACGACAACTAATCTGGCCGGTCAAGAAAGAAATGATTCTTTGCCTAGTGAGGGACGGTTCGCCTAAATGTAACATACGGAGTTCGGCCAGTATAGGTCATTCACCTAAAAAGTGGTAAAGATGTTCTCTGCAAATAAAGTTACAAAGTGAGCACCTTTCTTTAACAGGATCATCTTACCCACGGCTTATAATTAAGATAAAGCGCTCTCCTCTCAATTTAATTAGCCACCGGAATTCTGAGAAACGCAAATTTTTAAAGACATCGTTTGTGCCAAAACTGTTGTGATCTGAAATGAGAGCTCTGTATACTTAAAAACGGTCAGACTCAATGGCACGGCTAACAGACTCCTCCAGGCGAGCGGCTCGGATTAAGGACGGAAGTTTAGAAAGCTGACAAAACCAGGTAGAAAAATTACCTGATGGAGTAAAATCACAAGAATAGTGATAAGACAGAGATAACAGAGATTTAACTGTTTCTAATTTCTGCAGGCAAATTCTTTTATATTTTAAATATTTTGAACCACTTTCCTCAAATTAAACCTGATTTGAATCAAATTAACTTATTGGCCTTTTATTATTTTAAATTATTTTTAACTCAATTTAATGCTCATTCACTAATATTTCACGATATTTTGTTCAATTTGAACCTGTTTCCACTAAATAATCCTTTAATGAAACGGTTTGATGAAACGGCTTTTATAACCTTGAGGTTATATTTTTGATGTTTCTAACCACTAGATTGTCTAAAAGTTGTTAAATGAAAAGTTTTTTTAACTACGATCGGTTTCGCTTTATTGAAAGCATCGTGAAGTAACCTATTACAACAATAATTAAATAGGTATAAAAAAATATATTCAATTCCTTGATTAAAGAATAATCTTACATTATATATGAAAATACACATACATAGACAAATAAGACAGACACAGAGACATAAGTCAAATATTCCAAGTCCTATTTTATTTGTAAAACTACTAAAAGAAGAAATGACAAATAGAAAATAACTAGTAAATAATTATTTTCTTCATTGGAGCAACGAATAAAAGTTTATTTGTTATTCAAATCTATTCGACTAACGAATAACGAATACAAATTTATTCGTTATCCGTTATTCAATTGAGTTCGAATTAATGCCCATTACTGATGGTCGGGCAACCTCTTTTTTGGTTCTGCTAAGAGTAAGTAGACGTATCCGGATTTCCCTAAGGTTAATGTTGTGGCAGTTGAGGTACTGCTACGCCTCCTGTGAAGTCTTAGATGACATTTAGGTGAATCTGTACGTCTTTAAGTTCACCGTGTAGGTGGATCTCTGTTCGTTTGTGAGTCCATCAAAGAACCTTCCAAAAAATCAACATCCTCAGAAAAGTGATGAATTTTCAAACATTACAGTGTGTGGAGATTTTAAGCGAAGTTCAAGGTTCAAAATCATTGAAGCTACTTACGAGAAAATCGCAAAAACTAAAAAAAAATCAATTCGTGTCTACCCGAAGTGGTGCCTAAACACAGAGAATCAAGTTTGAGCTTCCGGCGATTCTTCGTACTGTAGACTTAGGGTCTGCAAGCACGCTCACGCGCAAACCCACCTACGTTTTGTAGTACACTTACAAAAACCCACATATATAGTCTATTTGCTAAAAAACATGTGTTCGTATACAGAGGATTCAAAACACATGTACCCGGTAAAAATTCAATTACTGGTACGAACAAATTATGGTTGCAAAATTAGGCTATTGATGAAATATTGCATTCGATAATATTAGATTTGGTCCACAAGTTTTCACCTCACAAATTAATTTCCGTAATTTTTTTTTTAATTTCCACAGATTGGAAGAACTAAGAAGGGAAATCTTGCAAGATGATGAAAACAGCCACTTTGTCTTGAAAACAGATTGCATTTTAAGAAAAATAGTTACTTACACAATGGCTTTCTTCCTCTGTTTTCCTTTTATTTCGTTAGCTATGAACTTCATTTCTGAGCACTTTTCCGATTCGGATATGCCACATTTTATTATTCCAGTAAGTACAAATCAAAATATTTATTATTTAACAAGAATATAAGAACTTAGTAATAAGTAATTAGTAATAATATATATGTTACTAATATAACAGAGTTCTGTACTAGGTCTGCTCTTTTGCTGTTCTCAAATATATCTTAGACTTTCATATATTGAAATGTTGGAATATACACTCCTCTGCTGAGGAAATTCATCACAGAAGGCGTTGGCAGCTTCATGTTGCTAGCGCCATTTCAGCGCTGCTGTTCTCGAAGGCGCACCTCAACGCGTATAATGCCATCTGTCACGCTACTGTACGGTACTATTCTGAAAGGATGAACGGCCTGCAATATTCAAGTAACAAGGTTCCAACTAAGCTTTGCCAAAACGTTCCCACCGCGAGCTACAAAACAAATCGTGCAAGAGCTCGGCAATTACAGAACTAAAGGCACTTTGAAATCAACCTACAAGAGTTAAATATTAGTCGAAGTGGTTGACAATCAACCTTCATGAAGTCTGAAATCACTCACTCAGAAGGAAAAGCCAGTCTGGGCTTTTCAAGAGCTTACAAACTATCATCCAGGAGTTTGCACACAACTCTCAAAGAGTAAAAACGAGCAACAGCTTCCAAGAAGAAAAACCAACTGTCTTCACTCAGCATTCTGTCAAGAAGCACTTTTTACTGTCATGGAGTTTTCTACATAAGATAGGCAATTTAGCTATACGACTGTAGAACCATCCAGAGCACTAACTCGCAACACTGGCATTCCACAACTTCCACCGCTCTTCACTCGTCTACTATAACCACCTTATAATCTTTAGTGTACTTAATATAAACTTGGTTAGTAGTGTATGTATTCATTTTCATCACCACCTCTTCATGCCCTAACTATTATATGGGAAGCACGGAGTACCATTACAGGATATTCCATTAGGCATAAGGGCAGCAACAATTCAGAAAATTGGAAGATTACCAGGTTGGATGAAAGAAACATTGGCACTGTCATCGACCATCAAAACTAATAAATCATAAGACGGAGGATTCAGGATTGACGTCATCTTTTCACAAAATCAAGATGTTTTGAAAATTTTTAGTTCTATCGGGTCAGTTCAAAGTGGGCCGCGTAGTTCATCAACTGATGTTGACTGTTGTTGTTGAACTCAAGAAGGCTCGGGAAAAAATATCAGGAACCGCTAGGAAGGAAAGAGTGGATGTAATCTCTAGTGTACATCTGGAAAGAAGTATGTAGCCTTATCAAATAACAAACAATCAAGAAAACAAAATCTTAGCCACCAATTCGTAGATGCAATTGGAAGAATTTACTACAAGTTTGGAAAAACACAGAAGCTGAGTACAAGAATGCCTTCTAGCTAATCATAGTGGAATTGCCTATATCCCGCCCTTTAATGTGGTTAGAAACTGCCTTAGCAAATATCAAAAGGCTGATATATACTAATCTGATTAACAAACATAGTGCTGTATATCTTAGAACATTTTGAGAAGAATGAATAAATACAATCATAAGCTCTTGATAGAAGTGTTTTTCATTGCTTTCATTTGCAGATGTGGGTACCCTGGAAAGTTTATAATTCGTGGATACATAGTGCAACTTTACTGTGGATGGTATTTCTACTGTTGTCTGTGGTGGCCTACTACGTATCAACGACCACGTTAACGCTCACCATAAGCTTCCAGTTGACCGCTTTCTTGAAAGTAATACGAGCTAGATTGGAAAAACATGGACCAAGAGATAAAAGTATTTTCCGTCACCACAGTGAGATTATCCAGTGAGTATCTTCATAATATGAAGTAACATCGGAGTGAAATTATAGTGAAGATATTTCTGGCTTAAAACAGATTAAATTAGGGCAAACAGTTTTTAATAAATATCTTAGATTGGCTCTGACTTAAGATTTTTAACTGCAGTCCTATGATTTATTATGCTCCCAGTTTCTTAATGGCTATTAGTTGTAGATTTTTGAAGATACAAAGCCAAATCCATTGCGATCTTATTGGCTTCCTTGAATATCAGATTGGAATTGGGTATAGCTGTCTGTGGAGTGTAGCAGTGTAAAGTGGAGGTGAGATAAGTGTGTGAGATGGTGAGCTGTAGTTTGCCTAAGGGTTTACTAAACCCAGGTTCCTTTTGTATAAAGCAGGCCTCGATCTGTGAAAAAGTGGCTATTCACTTTCCTCTAAGAGGTAAGTAACTAAGGCCGCACTAACATAGCCTTGTCAGGATATCTGGGAAGTTCCATCCTAACTTAGAAGGATGGACCCACACATGTGAAGAACCTTAAAAACAAAGGTTTATACTACTTCCATCGAGAGCAGGGAACAGCTAATTGGAAGAATCACAGCTGCGTGCGATGAAGAATCATGGTAACTTTTCCTCCATGTGAACATGGTAGAATTATTTAGGAAAACAATGGAAAGAAAGAAAGATTCTTTCCATTCTTCTAATTTGAAAATAATTAATAATTTATACAAAGTATACATGGAGTAGAGGTCGAAACTTCGGGAGGTGATTCAGCAGCTCAAATACAGCAAAAAATATTCTATTCACTCCGGCCCGATTCTCAATAGTGTCCAAGTTATTTGCATTTTTATCTATTCCGTCGATATTCGCGTTTTTCACCCTAAAAACTTTTCTATCCTTTATCCTACAACAAATCCGTTTATTCCAAACGAAAGAGCATTAAATTTCCTATAAATGTGCTTAACCCAGAGCCTCAAAACGTTTCTTATAAACCATGAAATTTTCACTTTAATGTCTAAAAAATTCGTTCTCGACGATTTTTGTTAAAATTTGCAACTGTATTTTTTCAGTGATTAATGAATCAAGGAGTCACGCAATCACAGAAAAAGTTGCGCATTTATTGAGCTTGAAGACCATATGGATTTTTTTTTTAATATTACCCTACTCCGAAAGTATGCAGAAAACTGGGAAGTTGCGTAACCGACTGTCCACTGATACAAATTATTAATTTCCTCGTATTTCAATTTTTGGAGAAGGACCAAAAAAAAAATAACCATTTTAATTTTGAACAATTATTATTTAATAAAACGGAAGTATTAAAATGCTGAAACAATAAAATACAGTAGTAATAAAATGCAATAGGTAAGTGCCTACCTAAAACTGCTACAAAAATTGTTTGAATTGCCCTCCTCTTCTTCTCTAATACAAAACCTGCAATCTTGAGCATTCTGCCTCAATTCATCGCACGCAGCTGTGATTCTTCCAATTAGCTGTTCCCTGCTCTCGATGGAAGTAGTATAAACCTTTGTTTTTAAAGTTCTTCACAAATAAAAATCAAGGGGTGTTAAGTCGGAACTCCTCGCGGCCACTGTACATGTCCATATCGCCCTATCTACATTTGCGGATAATTGCCATCCACCCAGGATGTTATTGCTCTTCCACCGTGGGCAGGACATCCATCCATCTGCCACCGTACTTCTGTCCTTGCTCGAAGAGGAATATCTTCAAGAGATATTGGTAAATCATTTTCAAAAAATTGAAAGTAGTTGTGCGAATTAAGACGCTGTGGCAAAATTATGGGATGTAAAATATATCTCCCCAAAATACCCAACCAAACATTAACACTGAACTGTGTTGATAGTGGGATACTCTAATTGCATGTAGATTCTCATGGGACCAATGTGATTATTGTGATAATTAAAAATAACTTGCCGTGAAAATGTTGCGTCATCCGTCCATAGCACAGAATTAAGAAATGACTGGTCATTTCTTGTCTTTGTCAAAAACCGCTCGCAAAATTGTGATCTTGATTCCTTATCTAGAAGTGGTATAAATCTTTAAGTGGTAATAAATGTTGTGCAGGAGCGAAGTGATATTGATGTCTGTCCTCATTTCTTAACACGTTGAATACCGTGCTATGCGATGTACCTACTTGCAATGCCGCCCTTCGAGTACTTAACTGCGGATTATTATTGAAAGCGGTCAACATTGTGTCAGTTTTCCGTACCAGATATACCGCCTGCTTGGTTCGGAGTTTTGCCAGTTTCTCGTAAAATCCTATACGCTCTTACTATCGTCCTCCAGTCAGGTGCACGTCGTGTCGGAAAAAGCGCTCGGTATTCCCTCACCGCTTGTTGAGCATTTCCATGAGCGGCACCATTCGCAAAAGCCATGTGGGTATACTCCCCGTTAATAAATAAGTTTGGCATGTTCGCGATGCCTTACTTATGATGAATCTACAAGTATAATAATATTATTAACAATCAAAAATAAACTGACAAAAGATCAAGTAATGTAGCCAAATGTTTATTTTCACTGTTATGGATTAAAGGGATTACCTATTTATGTAAATATTTACACCATTGCACCTTGACAAACAAACATTTGGTATCAGAGGATAATGTATCAACAAAATGTTATTTTAAACCTTCACGACAAATGATTTATGTTAAATCTATGATATTTATTTAGATGCCAAAAAATGACTATTATCTACACAAATTTTCAATATTCAAACAAGGAATTGGGAAAGAATAATGGCCAATTTTTAGTTACTTGACTACAATTGTTTGTGCCGCTTATATTAATGACATAAAGGAGGTTTTTTTATCAAAGATAATTAATAATAATCCAAAACTAAAATGGTGATTATTTTTGTTCCTTCTCCAAAATTGACATACGGGAAATTAATAATTTGTATCAGTGAAAAGTCGGTTGCGCAATCTCCCAGTTTTCTGCATTTACACCCCTCTGTTCGGGGTAGGGTAATAAAAAAAAAAAATCCATATGGTCTTGAAGCTCAATAAATGCGCAACGTTTCTGTAATCGGGCGACTCCTTGATTCATTAATCATTGAAAAAATACAGTTGCAAATTTTAACAAAAATCATCGAGAACGAATTTTTTAGACATTAAAGTGAAAATTTCATGATTTATAAGAAACGTTTTGAGGCTCTGGGTTAAGCACATTTATAGGAAATTTAATGCTCTTTCGTTTGGAATAAATAGATTTGTTGTAGGATAAAGGATAGAAAAGTTACAACCGTTTTTACGATGAAAAACGCGAATATCGACGGAAAAGTTAAAAATGCAAATATCTTGGACACTATTGAGAATCGGGCCGGAGTGAATGGAATATTTTTTGTTGCGTTTGAGCTGCTGAATCACCTTCCAAAGTTTCGACCTCTGCTCCGTGTACACCCAGTATTGTATGAATATTGTAAGTTAAAATTATTTAAAAAGAAGAATGAAATATTGCTATAATATGAGCTTCATACCCTGAAGCAGACAAAAGTAGTATGGTTTTTGGAACAATGACAAATTACTGTTTATTACAATTATTATACTTTGTCAGTTTCTCTCCTGCGCTCTCTGTTTATTAGTAAGAGTTCGGGGCCCTATGCGGTCGCGTCTCTCGCCTATATGTTAAGCGGTCCCGGCTAACCGGGATCTCTTAAGATCTCATTAGAAAATTTGCTATTCCTCATTATATGCTCGCTTTCATCTATAATTTCCTTAAGCCAAGCATCTAGTGTGAGGATAGTAAGTCCTTTTTAGACTATTGGAAAGTGTCCATTGAATACTTGAATCAGATGTCGATTTCTCGTCCTTGTTAAGTGTACAAACCAATACAGGATAAGGCTCTCGGGCACTTCGAACTGGAGGAAAGTCTAAGGACACATTCACACCAATAACTCGATGCTTAAAACAAAGTTGGCTAAGATTAAGATACTCTAGTATTTAATTTTACTAATGATGAAGAAAATTTTGATTCATCATTAAATTTATACTCAATTTTATTAATATCTTCCAGACTGGTGCACAGCTACAATGAAATATTCTCCGGACAATTATATTATGAAATACTAATATCATCCTTACAGCCTTGTGGTTTTGGTTATGCATTGCTCAAGGTAAGTTCATTGGAAAAAATAAAATTTGTTTTCAGGAGGTTTTATTTAAAATCACAGTTACACTTTCAGCTACTTGAGCGTTCACTTGGCCTGATTGTACAGAGAACTGACTTGACTAGCTACAGTAGCAGACCGCTGAGGCAGCGGAATGAAGATTCACCTAATTCAAGAAATTAAGGCTTGTTTTCTTTACAAGTGTTAAATCACTTTTTAACTGTTCAAAGAATGTTGTTCTCTCTCATATAAATTTTTCTTTTGTTTCCTTTTGCTGGACATTGTGTTTTATCATTTGAGGAAAATTGGCCTGTTCTTAGATGACACAGTTAAATTTTTACTTTCTCTTATTGGAAGTATGGCGATCGTGTCAAATCTTCAAAATTGAAATTCCACTAGAAATAAATGTTATGAGGTCCCCTGAGTATGAAAAAAATGTTTTAGCGAATGGTATGTGTGTGTGTGAGAGAGAGAGAGGGAGAGATAACAAAAACGAAAAGTCGCAGGAAACTCAAACTTGGTATTCGATTCAGGTACTACTACCGCATCAGACACGAAGCTTTCGGTCAAAATTCATCAAACGGAAGTGTGACTTCAGTTTTTCGCGTTTTTCTTGAAAACCGGTCCAACTATTTTCTTCAAACATCGTATATTATCTGTCTATAACTTTTATTTGTACCATTTTCCCGGAAAAATTGATTTTTGGGGGTTCTGAGGGAACAGTGGCGTTATACTTTCCTCTAAAGTACCATTTGAGTAAAATGTATGGTTTTAACATCTATGTAATTTGAATATAAATTAGAAGCATTGATAGAATTCTAAATTTGAAGAAAAATTCAGTTAATCGGAAGTACGGCTTTGTAGAATAGTGTTTTCTCGAAAGAGCAACAATGATTTTCTTTAAACTTGAAATGCTTAACTGCACAATTAAGTATTTATCACTTCTATTTCAAATATGTTTCCACAATGGGGGCCTATCTGGTGTGAAATACTCACAGAACTTTCTCTTACTGCAGTTTACAAAATTGTAATTGACAAATTTTATAGTTAGTATACCAAGTGTATTGAAATACGTCGGAGTTTAAATGGAAAAAATTGCGAAATCTGAAAAAACTGTTTACTAAAATCGCACTTCTGGTTTACTAATTTTCTTGAAACTCGGAATTTTGGAATTTATTCATTGTAATTTTGGATTTACAATTTGGAATCAATAGTATAATCAACTAAGATAGTACTTGGAAGGAAAACATAACCCTGCCCCTCACTCTAAAGCCCCCTTAAATGAGTTTACCGGGAATACTGTTTCAAATAAAAGTTCTTTGCTCTTTGTGTTTGTTGATTACCAAGTTTAAAGAAAATCGTTGGAGCATTTTCGAAAAAATTGCATAAAAGTGAAAAAAATCATACAGAAAAATGGTACTTCCGGTTGAGAAATTTTAACAGACAACTTACTATGCTGTTCACGTGCACACGCACACACAAATAGACCATTTTCTAAAAACCACCTTTTTTTAACGGATCTCATAACGGATATTTCCGGTGAAAACTGAATTTCGGAAATCTGGTACGATCGCACTACTTTCCCTTATTGTTATTAGTCACCTGTTCAAGATACCGAGTTAAAAATATTTCAATCTACATTAGAATCATTTTTACTTTTGTTCAGTTTTCGGAACATTCTCGAAATAATGTTGTTTTAACTAGGTATATTTGCTAGCTTTTTCAATTTTATTTGAAATATTTCTTGGAGAAAAGTGATTCAGGAATGGAGAATAAATATTTCTATGGGATTTGTCATTCCTTTCAAGTACCAATTGAATATTGTTAAATTTCCAGATACAAACAGATTTCTGGTTAGTTAATGATTGTTTCATATTTTCATAATTAATCTCTTGGGGGGGTGAATTCGCGTCCGAAATTGTTCTCACGTGCCGCTGGATATCCAACTAAGCGAACCACATCAGCGCAGCCTAAGTTCTTTTAAACTAGGCCGCACGATGCAGAATGGCTGAATAGCCGAAGTCATGGCGTAGGAAAAATAAAATAAAAATAATTAATCTCGACTAAATTTTGTTGTCCAAGATTTCTAGCATTAATTTGAAATAAATTTAATTTCAGGCAATAAAAAGAAATGATCCAACTACATTAGATCTGGTATATAAAACTTTGATCACCATAGTGGCACCGTTCTTTGTCTGCGCATGCGGCCAAATGATTAGTACACAGGTAAAAGAAATAAATAAATATTATTTTAATAATTATAATATAAATGTATTTGCTTTCTACAATGTCATCATCCATGAGTTATATTTTTACTAATAATAATCATTCCTCAAGAGTTCTTCATCGGCTTCGACATTGAACTGCGCAAATTGTATCCATGGTACTAGGTTCGATTCCAGGTCTGTCCTGGGGACTTCGATTTTTTTTTTTTATGCGAATCTAAGAAATTTATAATGAAGTATGTTTGCTATCCGACCCCATCAGCGACATCTGAGCAGTAGTTGATGTAAAACTGGCCAGAAAAAATAGACCCTACTAACTATCTGCTATTTTATCCGTCGTAGCATGCATATTCCATTTGTACCTGACCGGTTTCGAATTTTAATCCATTGTCAGAGCAAATTCACCAAGTTCGTGTAGAGAGTCAACATAATGTTTCTGTTACAGTCACACTTGTTGGTTTGTTGGTTTTATATATATATATATATAGTGCGTGCATTATGCTCGCAGACGATTCCAGAAATTTGGCACTCACATTCTTGAGCAGAAGCGGGATCAGAAATTTCACTCGCCTCAACCCTGGTGTTTTTTAATGATACAGGGCTGATGTGAGGCGTTTTTACGGGGTGCACAATGGGCCCAGCTGAGATCTAAGCGCTAAACCTCCTGGAGGCCCCTAGTTTCTAGATAAGTTTAGATATATATATAAGTTACATGAACTCTCTGTTATATTAATGTTGTATTAACGCAAGCAAATTACGATTTCATATAAATACATAAATTACACTTAGTCATAAATTCTTACACTTTGTAAGAAAACATTAGACATTAGATAAACTGGATAGAAAAAGAAAAAAATTGTATATTGCTTTCATAGATTTGGAGAAAGCATTTGACAAAGTCTTCAGAATACTATATTGACAAAGATTGAAATATGTGGGAATCCCAGATGAAATTGTATTGGCATTAATGTGTATTCATAAAGAGGTAAGCAGTAAGATCCGAATAAATATTGTTGGTAAGATAAAGAATAATGTAGGAGTTCATCAGGGTGTATTATCGGCAACGTTGTTTATAATTTATATGGATGTAATTGTTGATACGTTAATTTAATAAATACACACTCGCCTAATATTGAAGGATTAGATATTCCATTGATTATGTTCGCAGACGATGCGATGCGATATCTTATGATATCAGAATCAATAGTTGGCCTGCAGAGAGCATTGAATTGTATAAGTCATTTCTGTAACAACTATGGAATGAAATTAAATTTGAAGAAAACTAAAGTGATGATATTTAGTATGGAGGGAAGAATAGAAGAATACAGGAGAATTCGAAGGAAGAATACAGAAAAGTAGTATTATAAAGGGACGAAATTAGAAGTAGTGGATAAGATTATGTACCTTGGACTAAAAAAGAAAAAAATGGAAATTGGAAGAAGCAAGTTAGTAGTGCAAAATTAAAGGGCAATTAGCATTAGGAGGATTTGAAAGTTCTTCCTCCTATAGAAATCGAGGTTAATAGAGGCATCTTGGGTGGAAATTCTAAAATTTTACAATGTTTAAGTTAAACCAGTTTAGTTTTATGGTATTGATATAAGGGGAATAGGATAAAATGTTGATCTATTACAAATAGTCTCCAATCAAATGAGAAAAAACTTCGTAAACGACCCCAGGAATACAGCCAGTATGGATCGTTATGGAAATTAGGATACAGAACCCTGAGAGTAGAGCTTATACCAAAGATGTTCAAATATTATTGGAAATTACAAAATAAAAGAAAAGGAGAACTGGTTTCAAAATGTTTTGTAAGCCCAAGAGAGAGGCAGGAGCCGAAAAGTTGGGTAAAAATATTGGAAGAAAACTTAATGAAAATTGGTTTAGGGTGGATAACAAGAGAAGAAAAATTGGCTCCAAATGTTTTACTTAAGACAGTGAAGAGAGATGTGTAATATTGACAGACAAGAAGTGCATGTACTAATGGAAGAGAAAACATCGTTAAAGAGGGAGAGAAAAATGTATTATAAAACTGAGCCTTTGTGAACCTCATAAGTGAGAAAGAAAGCAGAGCGATTGCATGGTTCAAATTAGGTATGTGGAGACTGCGAAGTGTTAGAAAGAGAAATGATGAATGCTTGCTGTGCGGGGAGAGGGAGAGTCCTGAGTACATCATGTTAGAATGTAAAGTAAATCGTGAAGAAAGATATTAAATAAATCGAATAAAAAATCCTCTTAAGGGTAATGTAAAGAATGTTAATGTTTTAAAAAAGTTGGGCTTGTTTTGAGTTTGTAAAAATAATTATGAAAATATTAATGATGTGGCGAATTGTCCAGAAACCATAAATTAGTTTTGACCAATTATATGTGTCATTTAGGAATGCAGAGCGTAGAGTTAAGTGATTATAATGAAAGGTTGTACAGCGATTAGCTCAACCAATGTAGAAACAACTGTAAATAAATAAAAAATGCAAAATAGTGAGAAAGTGTCAGCTGAAGCACCTCCTTTGCCAATCGCCAGCGTATCATTTCTGTATATTCTACAATGGAAAGTTTCCTAATGAAATAAAGTTTTCTTATTTTCTTCTTGGCAGAAGATCTGTAAAGTCGAGTGAAGACGAGTTGGTTATGAGGGAGGAAATCCTGTAAGTCTAATCTAGCCGAGATTTAGCTGCCTTTAAAGCTAAATAGACTGCTTTAATTCTCCGTCCGAATTGGAATTTTCTTTTCCCAGGAGTTGAAATTATTTGGGACGTGCAGAAGAGTAAACCCCAGCTACTAAATTCATATTTATTCTATGGACATTTCCTCATTTTTAACTACTTAAGTTAAATATAGTCCCCTTATCCCCCCAGATAATCCCCTTAATCTTCACACATCTTATCTATCTAATATACCGCATCCTATATTTAAAAAAAAAAATTGTGGTTTTCTTGTTCGGTTGAAGACAAAAGAAATCGCGAAATACTCGTGTGATCGAACATTTTCTATTTTCGTTTTCAGATGGAAAAACTACATGAAAGCGCCTTCATGGGACCATGGTATAATGAAAAGTCAAAAGTCCGAAGGAATTTGTTGCAGATGATGACAGTAACTGTAAAGCCAGTCACCTGGAACTACAGAGGAATTGTCATTTTCAATATGATTTGTTTTGCTACGGTACTTTATAAAATTTGCTAATATATTTTTCATAATTTTAAAAATTACTAAAAAGATTTTCCTAAATTTTAATGGCTCATTTTATTCAGATCAATCTGTAAAGTCGAATCATCAATCTTTAGAGTTATAACTAATGAGAGAAACCAGTGGATTGATGATATGCATAAAATAGCTAGATTTATGAATAAATCAATCTGGTAACTGATTGATCAAATCAATGCGTTAATCGGATTTACAGTCAAGTTCTTCTTTACTGTCATGACCTTTTCTTTTAATACAATTCTGCTCATTTCAGGTGTTGCAGGGAATTTATTCATATTTAACTATGCTTATTAACTATGATACAGAATAAATATATGTCAATTGAGGGATAATACATATTACAATCAATTGCACATGCATACTCGCTACTCCTGTACTAACTACTAGATGGCACTGCTACTATTTAGAACCAATATTTTTATTATTCTACTGTTCTAGTCATGAAGCTTTTAAACCAAATTTGCAATATTATTTATAATATAATATAGATTGATGGCAATAAAGTTCATTACCGTAGCCATAGTTATTAATTACAACACGTAGACCATTAAAATTTATCCATTCTTCTACAGCAACAAAGTTTAAGGCTTCTCTATCTAAATAGCTGAACTGCTAGGGAAAAAAAAATGAAATTCAGCAAGAGTGTACCACAATAATTGGGATGTAATCTGCCATTTTTATCATAACAGCATCAAAAATACTGTCACCGGACACATAAGCGAATCTTCCGTGTAACATATAAAAACAATTTGAAATAATTTGTTGCAAAAACTACTGAGAGACAAGGGACGGTTAATGTGGAGGACTTAGATAATCAGCTTGAGCCATGGCCTTTCATTCAGGATACTCAGCGAGTTAGCATGTATTAAGGCTACGATAGCTGGGTATTTGTAATGAGGCATCTCACGAGCTACAAGCATAGGTCGTTAGGTGTCTGGTAATTTGGAGACCATACTGCAAAAAGGATTTCTTAAATTTGAAATTTTTCAATCTCGCTTTAATAGAGATTCTTTAGCAAGATGTTTTCCTGCACTGATATTAAATTTAATATTCTGAAGATGGACAGTTGATCTGTTATTTTGAAGAAGTTACCGAGTATTGACTTTGACTTCTGGGAGCTAACTATTGACATTGCTTGTCATTATCATCTCGCAGATAGTGCGGATTATTAAGCTTCCTATTCCTTTTTGAAAGACTAATACCAGCATCGACTCATTTCAAGGAATGGCATGAATATCTCCTCACATTGCTTAGGCGGTATAAAAGATTGATTAGGATGTCGATTTTTCTCATATCGACTTTATTGTTAAGGAAATAGTGTTTGCAGCAGTGGCGGCTACTGGTATTCGGATTGCGCGACTGAACCCCCCCCAGCTATTTGAAAGAAAAAATAAAATTAAACAAAAAAGTAACGAATTTTCATATGTTTAATTTATTTCATATTTCAATTTCAAAAAAATATTTTCATTTTTATATTAGTTACAAACATTAGTCACTAAAAATTGTATATATTGCCTGATTTATGCAATTGTTGAATATATCAAATCAAATCCATGTATGATGGGATGGATGTGAGAAAATAAACATTAATTGTTGTCAAAATCGGAGAATCAGACATAAAAGAACGTTAAAAAAAATGAAAAAAAATAGGAACGTTAAAAATTTGATGTTGGTATTGGTACTTAAAACATCACTAAGATAGATGATACCCAGCAAAGAATCGATGCTAACTCATTGACATTTCCTTTGAACCGAAACACTTTATTTAAGATTTAAAAATTTCCGTTAAGTTAACTACTTAATTTTCGAACTCAAAAGGTACAATTTTTTTTTTCACAGTTCTTCTCTGGGTTCACAGTGACCGATTTGTTGTTAATTTAGCATATTTAATTGTAGGGGAGGGATGCAAGTTTTACATGGCTCCTGGCTGAAGTTTAGGAGCTCACTTTAATATGTTTATTTAATGGAATTATGCACTGTAGTGAATCGTAGGTATAATACGTATAAATACCAGGAGATCTATAAAATGTAGGAAGTTGGAGGCTTACAGGTGGGCGTCGCGCTGGAGAATTTTATATATTTATATATATATATATATATAAACATTTCTTTGTGTTAGTATAGAGATGGGTATATTTTCTTATATTCTTATTGACTTTTTTAGAATAAGAGCGGGGGTTACTGATGCGTTGAACGTTGAACGAACTTACCCGATCTTACCCGAAGTTTTTTGCACATTCTACATACTAACGCGTTGAAAGTGCACTATAACGGCGTTACTCGTATTCGTTATTTTTTGAGATGGATGTGCCTATGCCAATCTGCGGATTTTTATATACTATATTTATATTTTATATATTATTTTTATAATTAAAAAAATTTCATATTGGTATTGGTACTTAAACATCACTAAGATATATGACTCAGCAAAGAACCGATGCTAACTCATTGACATTTCCTTTAATCCGAAACACTTTATTTAAGATTTAAAAATTTCCGTTAACTACTTAATTTTCGAATTCAAACGACACAACTCTTTTTTTCACAGTTCTTCTCTGGGTTCACAGTGACTGATTTATTGTTAATTTAACATATTTAATTGTACGGGAGGGATGCAAGTTTTACATGGCTCCTGGCTTTCTTAATGATTTCTATCTAGCCAAGCTGCTAATAATGATAGGTAATTATGTATAAAAAATGATAGGTAAATTTAAAAAAAAATGTTGAACCCCCACTTATCCAAGTCAGGAGCCGCCACTGGTTTGCAGGATAAAATTTGCGTATTTAAAGAAAGAAAGGATACACTGCCGATGATTCGCTGACCAGGTATGTCAAGGAGGTTGAAACGAGTGAGAAAGTCAACCCTATTATTGCTTTGGAGACATCAGCGATTAAGAAGTCAAAATAGAATTACCAACTTCTAATACCAACCATCGAATGCCGCACGCAGCTATTTGGGTATTATGGGCTGCATACACGGAAGGTTTATTCTATCGTCAAATTATGGAGACATCTGCGCCTGTATTTCTATGAAGGAAGTCGTGAGGTACGGTCTACCAGAAAGAGGCGGCTGAAGTGTCTATGGCAGGCACAGACCGCCACTGTCTGAGGTAATTTAGTTTTTTTGCTTATAATTGCAGAATGATCTACAGCGTTTAGCTGAGCGGCCGAAAGTGTTACGGTACCAGCACTATTGTGAATTATATGTGAAAACACTTTTACACCTTCCCCGCTCAACACCCGATTCGTATGTCCGATTAGTGACAGGAAGAGTTCACTTGAAATTAAGAATTTTTAAACATTTATTAAAATAATGGCTCAAACTTCTAGTAACGCTGTAATAACCGAGAGAGAGAGAAAGAGACAAAATGACAGGACGACTCTCTCGGACTGGAGTGGGAGAAACCACATAAATACAGCGACGGAAAACAGATAAAAAACAGTTCATACTACTGAGTTCATTACTACGTGTCATTACACCTTTCCCACTCTACCATACTCTATCATTTCAAGTGTAAAATCCAGGCAGTCAGTGTCGTATATCATATTATACTGTGTTAACCATATTCTGTTTATTCGTTTAAACACATCATTTCTCTCCTTCAACAACCCCATTATTGTTGGCAGCGTTTTCGAATCCCGCTTCAGTTTCAACATTTCGAAAAAAAAGAAGGTAAGTCTTCATTTTTTCAATTTTACAGATTCACGTATTTATTAATATTTAGATTTTATATTTTCAATTTTACAGATTTTCTTATTAATATTTAATCCTACTTTTATTTCTATTTCTATTTCTATTTATCGACTTTTTTTCTTTTTATGAAAGGAGCCGATATCATCAGAATACTAAAACAACACAATCTCCAATAGGCAGTAATTTAATATTACTAAAAGAACGCTTAGCGAAAATTAATAATATGACTACTTACACAATTGACGGTCAGCAAAAATCTGCCGAGAAGGCAATCGCTTATCTTTTGAATAAGTGTAAAACTCCAAATCCCGTGAAATAAGAAATCTACGAATGATTAATAACTTAACGGTATTTGATGGATCAGACAATAGTGATGTTACTGGCTTCATTGACCAGCTCAATAATTGCAGTGTCCTATAGGGATGGTCTGACGCGGACAAATTAGAAATTTTAATACTTAAATTGACTGGTCCCGCAAAGATTTACTTTGACACATTCAAAAATCAATACTTTTAACTTATCTAAGACGGCGATAGAAAATCTGATAAACAGATTCAAAAAAGGAAAAACACCTATAGTTCTTTTACAACAGATAACCAGTTACAGCACATCAGAATCCAAATGAAACTCTCGAGGTTTTTTCCGATAGTATCAAACATATCTCCACTTCAGAGACATTTTCCGTGATAGCCTGTGGTCTATTCTGTGGTCATCGACCGGTTTCGGGCGATCTTGAGGATGCGTTTGTTAGACAGTGTGATAACACAGACTTGCACACAGTAAATTCAGTTTACACACTTTGTTTTCTCAAATGGCTACTACTATATTGATCCGGCATTCCACGACACAAATAATTTTTTGATTATGCTTAAAATAAATAACAAAAGAGTAAACGCGTTAATCGACACAGAGTGTGTAAACTGAATTTGCGATCACACTGACCGACAAACGCATCCTGAAGATGGGCGAACGCCCGAAACCGGTCGATGACCACAAAATGAAGCAGGCTATCACGGAAAATGTCTCCGGCTATCGCGAAATTTGGTAGATAAATTAGCGATTGACGCCTTCATCAAATCTTTACCAAATTCAATTAGGGCGCAGGTTCAAATAAACTCCCTAAAACTTTTTTTTTCCCCCTGTCACAGTAACCCTGCAACAGGGGAGTTTATTTTACTACCTGTTTTACTACTTGTTCCCACATTGATTACAAGTATTTCGCCAACAGTATTTTAACATTTGTTTTGACTGAATTTAAGCCAAGTATTAATACTAAATTAAACTAAACTTAGTGCAATACATTATTACAAATTGTTAAAAGTTAATTTGGTTACTCAGGTCCTAATTCACAATATACTGAGGTCTAAGGAATTGATAAATCTCATGAACTGCATGCAGCATTTCGTCACTAATGTGGATGGTGATGCTGGCCATCTTTCTCCATTCAGAGCTACCGTCTGGATCAGTTTGAGTCTTTCTGCTTCAAAGAGCGGACAGTCGTCAATTATGTGTTGCCACGTTTGAGGTGTTATTTTATCGCATTTGCATTCTTGGGTGTTTATTATTTTGAACCTGTGCAAATATGCTTTATGTTTTCCATGGCCTGTTAGCGCCATCGTCAATTTATGGGAATGTGGCAAATTTACACTCATTCTTGAGGCAACTGTTGGGAAGAAGGTCTTGGTTGTCATTCCTTTATCGCTACTTTGCCATTCAGTTTCCCATTTTGAGATGCTCTGGTTGGCGGCCTCTCTTTTTAGGTAACTCAACGGCACTTTTGAGAAGCACACAGGCAAATCTTCATCCAATGCAGCTTCTTTGGCCAAACCGTCATCAAGTTCATTTCTTAAGTTTCCTGCACGAGTTTTGACTCATTGCAAACTTATCTTCCAATCTTCTTCAGTCCGCAGTTGCCTCAGTTTCGACCTAATCTCGTCTGCCACTGGGTTATGATTTTGGTGGTTTTTGAATATTGCTAACGAGACTTTACTATCCGTATTTATGTTAGCTGACTTGATTCCAGGAAATTGGATGCTCCCTAACCACTTTAAAGCCTTAAGAATTGCCAAGAGTTCAGCTTGGTTATTTGAGCACCAGTCGGCTAATTTCACTTGTTCAGTGTAAATTGGAATTTCGTCTTCTTCCATGAATGCGGCGAGTGCACAACCCACTTGTCCCTCAATTTTACTGCCATCGGTAAATAGCTGGAAATGCCACTTGGTTATGTACGAGTCGGACAATTCACTAGCCTCTGAAGGATGAGACCACTTCTCCACAGGACTCGGAGAATCTATATCATAGGTGGGGTGATATTTATTTGGAGAGGTTGAAACTGCCTAATAGAGGTCCGCTAATTCAAGTATTTTGAGATCGATTGGCACTAACCCAGCAAGCAAGACTGACGATTGGAAAGATATGGTTCGATAACCTTTGATTATTCTTAATGCCATTTTTCTTTGAGCACTCCTAAGTTTGTGGACATTATGTTGTTTTTTAACAGCGCTACACCAGACTGGGGCCGCGTATGTTAAGATAGGAAGTATTGCGCCTTTATAAATAATATCCAAAGCGTCAGAGCCTAAACCCCAATACACTTTTGCTGAACGAGCGAGTGCATGAATTAATGATGACGCTCTGTTGCACACATTGTTTATATGAGCATTCCAAGATAAACGAGAATCGAACCACACACCCAGCAACTTGAGTTGATCAACACTTTGTACTGTTTTGCCTAGAAATTTGACTTCAATCGGATTTACTCGTCTTTGTCGTGTTATTCGAAGAACCTGTGATTTTTCAACATTAAATTGTAATTTGTTGTTGGCCGACCACTTTTCTATTAGAGACAATGTCTGATTGTAAATCGTGTACTGTTTTAGCCGATATTATAGCTAAGAAGTCATCGGCGAATGCACATACAGTTACGCCGTCAGGATATTCTAATTTTAATAAAGAATGATACATAATGGTCCAAAATCCGGGTCCGCAACACGATCCTTGTGGGCACCCTTTTTCGGCGTACCGCGAGAATGTGAAAGCTCCAGTTTTAATAGTTGCAAGACGCTCTGAGAAATAACTCTGAGATAACCTAAAAAGATTTTCCGGGCAATCATTCCTTGCCATTTGAGCCAAGATCGATTGCCAGTAAGCTGCATCAAATGCCCCAGACACGTCTAAGCATATTATAAGTATCTGTTCCTTGCTGGATAATTTATTCTCGATGTGATTCTTCACAATGAAGAGCTCATCAATTGCGCCCGTCTGTGGTTTGAAACCGTATTGTTGATTGGACAGTTGGCCTTTACTTCTGAAACAAAAGAGAATTCTATTTATTAAAAGTTTTTCTAAGATCTTTCCCGCCAGTGGCAGAAGACTAATAGGTCTGTATTTTGAGACGTCTGTTTTGGCTTCTTTACCAGGCTTTACTAAAAGTATGATCAATGATGTTTTCCATATTTTCGGAAAGCAACCCCTTCTTAAACATTCATTGTATAGTGCACATAGGCTTCTGGGGAATAACATATTGAATCTATGAATTATTCCCTTAGTAAATCCTTCCGGACCGGGAGCCTTATTGTCTTTGAATTCGGAGATTGCGTTAGAAATTTCTTTTTTAGTAAAAGGCACGTCATTAAAGTGTGACTGATATTGTTGCACCTCTGCTTTCAATTGCATGTGACATTCTTTGTCAACTTTAGTGTCTCCAGGTACACATTTTTCCATTATTGAAGATAGGGTCTCCTCCATATCAGCAGTATAGGTACCATCTGTTTTCTTCAGTGTTGTGAGCAAAACTGGAGGTTTAAGTCTTCCTGCAGCACTTTTGTATACAGTAGACCAAGGATTTGTCTTATCTGTGGCATTACAGTATTCCTTCCACGATTCTTTCTTAGCCTTATTTATAGATTCTGTATATAAAAGCTTTAGATTATAGTATTCATTTTTCCTGCGCTCTCTTAATTCTTCATCATTTTTTGTACGTTGATACACTTTCCGTAATTTACGAACTTCCTTCCTCATATTTGTAAGATCTTTTGTCCACCAAGGAACTGACTTGTGTTTGGTGTTTAATGTTTTTTTGTAACGTGGAATAGCCTCTTTACAAGCATAAGTTATAGTCCCCATTATTTTTTCAGCCATTAAATTCAAGTTATCGCTTGATTTGATCAAACTTGCAAGTGATAAATCTAATTCTGGAAACTTACCTGTTATTTCTCCCAACTTTCCACTTATAATTCTAAACGCCCTTTTTTGCAGGACTTCATCAAATTTATCCCAGTTGGCTGATCTGACCTTATAACGATGTCCACTTGCGTATTTTGATGGCTCGCATTATGATGGTTGTTACTAAAATTTGCTTTAGCCGGCCGAACACTTTAGCGAACAACTCAGGGTCCCGACTGAGCTGCAGTGGAGACGGGTGGGGTTGAGGGGCTCTTCTGAACGAAAAAAATAATTACCTATATGAATAAACCTTGGTTAAAATAATAAGGAAAAACAATGATATAGGAGAAAACATCAAGTAAATAAAAAAAGGAAAGGGGACTGGGCGCCACGTTAGTTTTTCTTGGAAAAAGGGGGAGGGGATAAACTACGAAACCCCTGGTTAGGACAGGAATTCGAATAAGGAAGAGAGGAACAGGTAACTGGGTCGCAAGAGAAGGAGGCAAGTTAGAATAAAAAAAAATAAGTTAAAAACGAGATGGTAAGCCAGCCGAAACAACAAAAAAAAATAATTATATAAGAGAAGTACAGGCTGAGAATCGAACCGTCGTTTCTCAGCTCCTAGAGTGGCCTTTTAACTCTTTCGGCCACCTTCGTTTCTAATTACGAACAAGCTCACCACCAGCTGTTGCTTTCTCTTAATACGCTTTCTTAATTCTGATTGCTATTACGTACACCTTTTCCCAGTGTACGTGTAATTGGTAAGGCCAAAAAGAAAAATAAAGCCGATTGGCCTTACCTGATAATCTTTTCTTTTTCTTACTACTTCATTTGTTGTAAATGAGAAGAAAAACGAACCATTAGAGAACGATCTCCTCTCTCTCTCTTTTAATTGTGGGTCCTATACCCCAATTAAAATTATTTGTAGGCACTAGTTGAAATAAAGAAGTTATCTACAAAAAAAATTATACATTTATTGTATCGGTACAAAAAAAATGAGAAAAATGAATCACACCCAAAATAAGAAAAACTTGAAATTGGGAAAAAAAATAAAACCAATTTGTACAAAATGAAACAAAAGAAAAATAATTAAAATAAGTGGCCACTTTGAATCCAAATAAAACAGTACTCTGCGTATAATAAGTTGATCAGGAAACGGAATATAAGTCACAAGACTTAATTTATAAAAGTAAATTGGTACTTCAAGTTAGTACGTACCTCAAAACAGAAAAAGAAATTATTTACACTAAAATAAATAAAATATAAATCAAATTGTTTTCAAACTTAGAAAAATAAGTTACAAACAGACAATTTGTTATCTAAATTTGTACCAAACTCACAACTCAAAAAGGGTAGTCCCCACTGTCCACTCAGTTTTTTTGTTTTTAAATCGGCTTTTCCTCTCGATGCGGATGTAGAAAAGAAAAACTAACTTAGGATGTGCAAAATTCGTTCCTTTGATGTTTTATGTTTAGCCAACTTGCTCCATTCAGGTGGTTTTGCTCTAATTTCACTTTCCTTTTCTGGTTGATCCCCTTCAGGGTATGGCCCAACACTTCCTGGCTGGTTGGCCCTTCACTTTACGAAAAAGAAAGTAAGAAAAAATCCGAAAAACTCGGTAGAAATTTAGAGCTGATCGCCCTTCACCTCTGGGCTGTAGCAACCTGACTCAGCCCATCACCACACATACGCGCTCCCCACCACACAGACATACGTACATAGCTATTGTTTGGTACTATTTTTATTTTAACTTAACTTCTATTTATTATATACAAATCATGGGTCGTCTTTCTTCTCTACATTCTCAAAGTAACGTAAATTTTCCTTTTTTTCTGCCCTTTTCCTTTTCCTACATTCATCTTCCCTTTTATTTTTTCCTCTTTTAGTAATCATAATTTTTTCCGACACTTTGAAACAAAAAATTACACCATCAACATCAAATTATTAATTATGTAATGGTTCCCATTACATTTCCTCCCTCTGCCTCCGGAGAGAAACGTGGGGAATCAGGGATAGGGATTGGGATTCATACTGAATGTGGTTTCAGGTCTTGGATGTGCCAGGTACCTAGAGCACCCCCATTCAAATCCTCTAATTCTGCTACGACATCCGACCTCATTCTCTTTATTCGCGCTTCCGTAAACTTAGGCGCCAGTTTACTTGAAAAGTACCGGCTGGCGTCGGAAACGGCGAAGTTCCTTTTCCAAACTAAATCTCCCGCCTTGTAGTTTACTGGTCGTCGTCGGAGGTTATACGTTCTCTGAACTTTCTCATAGGCCCGATCTAGCCGGTCTTGGACTTCTTGAAATAGAAGTGGCAGTTTCTCTAAAGTCTCTAGATGTGGTTGGCGATCCACGCCCGGAATAACGTCAGTATCTGGTAACTGTGAATATTCTTGTCCCGAACGTTTCAGTTCTCGTCCGAAGTTTAGAAATGCCGGAGTCATTCCCGTAGCTTCATGGACTGCGGTTTGAAGGGCGAAGCTAAGTTTGGCCAGATCCCTATCCCACAGCCTATGATTCTCCCTGATATAAGATGACATCATGGTTTTTATAACCCTATTCGCTCGCTCCGTGGGGTTCGCCTGTGGGTGGTAATTCGCTGTATACCATAGCGAGCAGTTGTATTCCTTCATCTTGTTACGAAACTCATTACTAGTAAATTGCGTACCATTGTCGCACACGATTTCCCATGGCGCCCCAAATCGCAATATAACTTGCTCTTCTACCAAGTTAGTAACCTTCTTGGCTGTGGCTTGTCTCATTGGGAGCATGATAGTATATTTTGAAAAATAGTCTACTACTACCAAGAGGAACCTGTGCTGTTGTGTAGAAAGAGGCAACGGTCCCATGAGGTCTATTGTAATGAACTGCCAAGGTTGCGTGACCACCTTCTGCTGACCCATCATTCCCGCTGGGGTGCGCTGAAGTGGCTTGGTCTGTTGGCAGACACTGCAACGGGATACATATTTGGCTACATCCGCGGCCATACCAGGCCAATAATAATTTTCCTTAATTCGTTGCAAAGTCTTGAACCCTCCCAAGTGACCCGAAAGTGGGCTGTCATGAAACTCATTTAGGATGTCTCTCCTTTGATCTTTTGGCACTACCAGTTTCCAAGCATATTCTTGCCCCATTATCTCATGACGGGCATTAGCGACTTTCTTATATAGCCGGTTGCCCTCTTCAACGGCCCAATTTGGATAGCGCGATATATTCTTTTTCACTTCTCTAACCATTTTCGCGTACCAGGGCTCGACGGCCTCAAAAGAAAGATTGATGACCCCAACTGTCTCTTCATGGACCCGCGATAATGCATCTGCAGCTGCATTTTGTTTTCCAGGTCGATGTTTGATGCTAAATTGGTATTGTTGCATCTTAATTGCCCAGCGTGCCAGCCGACCTTGCGGATCTTTTAGGTTCTTCAACCATACTAGGGCCCGATGGTCAGTAATGACCGTGAAGTCTGCTCCTTCGAGGTATGGGCGGAACTTCTCAATTGCCCACATTACTGCCAAACATTCTTGTTCGGTAGTTGAGAAGTTCTTCTCATTGCGAGTAAGGCTTCGGCTAGCGAAGGCAATGGGCTTCTCGCCCTCGTCGAATTCTTGGGATAAGATGGCTCCCAACCCTGACGATGAGGCATCAGTTTGTAATATAAACGGCCTACTAAAATCCGGACAAGTTAATACCGGTGCCGCTACCAAAATCTCCTTGAGCTCCTTGAATCCCTGTTCTTGACTTTCGCCCCATTTCCACTTTTTGTGTTTTTTCAATAGTTCAGTCAGCGGCGCGCAGACTGAAGAAAAGTGGGGCACGAAACGTCGGTACCACGATGCCAGTCCCAAAAATCTTCGGAGCTGTCGTACGGTTTTCGGTTGCGGAAAGTTTAGAATAGCCGAGACCTTGTTCGGATCAACGTGAAGTCCTTGTAGGCCGGAAACGCCGAAGGGAGCCGAGTCTAAGTGGGCGAGATCCGGTCCACCTGCATAGGTCCACAGCTACGCAAGAATGGAGAGAATGGCTGTCCGTTGTCTCCAACTTCATGTGTGGCATAGAGGCAAGACCATTGCTACAGATGGCCAAAAATAAAGATGGCAGACCCCATATTAGAGTTTCTCTTTTAGGCATTCCTCTCGTTGGTTTGCTGGACTCGGGGGCAAGTAGATCCTTAATAGGAAGAGATGGGTGGAAGAAGATTGAGGGTTTAGGACTTCCTTTAGAGAAAAATGACTGTCTGAAAGTTACTGTAGCTAATGGATCTTCATGTAAGATCTTGGGATCGGTGGAGATTCCAGTTAACCTTGATGGGAAAGTTAAGATTATCAAGTTCCTGATTGTTCCCTCGTTGGTAAATCCCTTAATTCTGGGAATAGATTTTTGGGAAGCTATGAGTATTGTACCAGATGTAAAGCAAGGGAAGTGGACGTTTGGCGAAAATGAACAAGGCGGACAAGAAGTTCAGGTTTCGGCTGCGCTCGTTGATCGCTCTAATTTAGCGCCGGAACAGGAAGGCGAACTGGGAAGGTTTGTATATAAGTGGAAATCGGCTCTACCAGCGAAACTTCAGGGAACCGATCTAGTTGAACACAAGATTGACACTGGGGACAGCGCCCCAATAAAACAGAGATATTATCCTGTTTCCCCAGTTATACAAGCGGTGATAGATGCTGAACTCGATAAGATGCTCGAAGAAGGGGTCATTGAGCGGTCCTCGAGTCCGTGGTCCTCACCCGTTGTTCTTGTTAAAAAATCTGATGGTACCCACCGTTTTTGCGTCGACTTTAGAAAACTGAACGCGGTGACGAAATGAGACGCCTATCTACTGCCATATGTCAGTCACATTTTGGACCGACTAAGGGATGCTAGGTATCTCTCCTCCATCGACCTGAAGTCTGCTTATTGGCAGATAAAGGTTGCGGCTAAAGACCGGGAGAAAACGGCCTTTACGGTCCCCGGACGGGGATTATTTCAATTTGTTAGGATGCCTTTCGGCCTCCATAACGCGCCGGCCACTTGGCAGCGTTTTGCCGATTCCGTTCTCGGCCCTGAGCTGGAACCTAAGGTATTTGTATATCTAGATGATATAATCGTAGTAACTAGGGACTTTAAGGAGCATCTGGAGACCTTAGAAAAGGTGTTTTCCAGATTGCACAATGCTGGCCTGACCGTAAATTGGGAGAAAACACGAGTTTGTCGCCCTGAATTGCCTTACTTGGGATACGTCGTGGACCAACAAGGACTTCACGTTGATCCGAACAAGGTCTCGGCTGTTCTAAACTTTCCGCAACCGAAAACCGTACGACAGCTCCGAAGATTTTTGGGACTGGCATCGTGGTACCGACGTTTCGTGCCCCACTTTTCTTCAGTCTGCGCGCCGCTGACTGAACTATTGAAAAAACACAAAAAGTGGAAATGGGGCGAAAGTCCCAGTTTAATTGCTAGTGTGTTACACTCACCAGAAATTTGGGGCCCAAATTATGCTAACTTGGCTGAAAGGGTGCAGATTAGATTTCTCACTTTTACCCGTAACACTCCCGATTGTTTTGTGAGATTGGAAACGGGCCAATTACATTTAAAATCGAAAATCTTCAATCGAAAGCTGCGATTATGCCAAAGAATCCTTGTTCTGCCAGCTGATAACCTAGTTAAATGTTGTTATAATGCGCTTATTAGACATAGTGGCGGCTCTAGTATTCCTTATAACTGGGCCTTCGAATTAAAGAGTAGTCTCTTCCCAATAGGAGCTGAGGACGTATAGATTGCCCAAAATTCTGGTACTTTGAGACGAAAATAAACTCTTTAGTTATCTCCTTCAATAACAACTTGTTGAGCCACGAAGTGGAATCTGTCATCATCTCTTCATTAAATCTTTACTATAAACATATTTCTACTCTGGGCCTAGGTGAGCCTTATGCGATCAGGTTGATCTCGCAATTACGCCTGATGAGTAGGAAGCATATTAGGTTATCTCCAAATGGTTTGTTTTATAAGTTCAATGCCCACGATTTTTGTCCACTTTGTAGCAACCAAGAAAGCGATGATATTCTGCATTTCCTAGTCAGTTCCCCAATTCTAAGTACATGTAGAAAGAATTATATTGTAAATTATTTAAATCATTTTGCTGACCAGTCAAAAAAAACTAGTCAGAATTCAATTAATTCCATCTCACAATTAAAAAAATATTTATTCTTTTGTAATAAGTCTTTATAAATGAGATCTTTTGCGTTGAAAGATTCATATTCATTCTACTTGATTACTAATACATATTCACAATGTTTAGCATACAGTATATGCATCTACCTTTATATAGTACCTGTTTTCCTCGTTTTTTTTCTAATTTTTTCTGTTCGAAATTATTTTGTGTAATGTGTGTTGTTACCAGTAAGGAGATACTATGCAGAATTTTTAATTTCATTTATATTTGTAAAAGTGAAATTTTTTATTTTATTTTTAACATTTTTTTATTTTTTCTTACTTACTTCTAAATACAAATATCCTTCTAAATACTTTTCTCTCCCACACCCCGAGGATCCTTATGTTATTTTTATTGAGCACCCACGTTTCTCTGGCATAAGTGACGATGGGTCTGATTATAGTTTTATAGGCAATTATTTTAGCCTTGCGGGATAAATCCTTGAACCGCAGAACCTTCTGAACCGCGAACAGGCATCTATTTCCTGCCGATACTCTCGCCTTGATTTCTGCAGTAATATCGTTATTGTTAGTTATGAGCGACCCTAGATATTTAAAATCGGTGCACATTGGGAATCTGTGACCTCTCAACTGGATTTGTCCTTCCCCACGCGACTGGGCTTTCGAAGTTCGCATGTATTTGGTCTTTACTTCGTTGATTTCCAGACCACGTTTCTTACAAGCCTTTTCCAGTTCCTGAAAAGATCCCTTCAGAGCCGCTTTAGTCCGCGCTATAATCAACACATCGTGTGCATAGGCCAAGTGTTGTGTTAATCTGTTTTTTATTTTTTCTATCCTTCTGAATTTACATTGTATTGTAGTCCTACCGAATTTGTAAATGTATTGTACTTACAACATCTCGAGTTCTAGTTCAGCTTTGAAAGTGGTAACACGTTCTGTATTCTGTCTGTGTTTAATCTCAAATTTTATTGGTTTAAGTGCGATTTGTTGAAAAAAAATTTTGACTGGCTGATACGGTAAAATAAACAGTTCAACTTTCAAGTATTACATTTTAATTGGTATTTCTATTAAATCAGGTTTTTGAAGGAATTTATTACTTAATTTAATAAAAGAGCAATAATAATTTATTAGAAGTGTAGTGGAGGGGCTATAGTTCAGTGCTTCACTGTTTTTTATCTGAGAGTAAGAAGAGAATAATAGTGAACAATATTTTCATTCTCACAGGTGTTCTTGTTTACTTTCTTAAATAAAAATATTTACTCGTCAATTCTTCGTTTAAACATATTTTATATATCAAATTTTCTACATTCAATGTTAAATAGAATTTGCATAATACTGTTGAATTGAGTACCACCTTACCTATAAAAGCGTAATCTTTGTGTGCTGTTCTGTGTAATTTTGATACTTTCTAAAATCAAGATGGTATTTACGAACGATGATATAATGAATGCTATAAAAGAAGTGAATAATACCTTAGATACAAATAATAAAATTATGACAGACCAAATTAAAGAGCTGGATACTGTTAAAAAAACATGCACAAAACTGGAAGAAAGAAATGCTTATTTAGAGAAAGAAGTAGCCTCTTTAAAACGGCAGTTACGTAAAAACAATTTTTTAATTCATAATGTCCCACTTACAGATAACGAAAGTGTATTGGAAAAAGTTAAAAATATTCTTAACGATGTTGATATCGCAATTCCCGATTAAGCCATTAATAATTGTTTTCGCTTAGGAAAAGGACCTATACTAATGCCTTTAAATAATAATTACATAAAATCTAATATCTTTAAAAACAAAGACGCTTTAAGGTTAAAAAATATCTCTATTAGCCACGACAGAACACCTGAAGAAAGAGAAGAAGGTAAAAAGATTCACTCATACATGGTTAAGTTGAAGGATATTGATACAAATGTGTCTTATAGAAAAGGTTTATTTAAGATTAGAGGCGATTTCTATAGACTTAATGAAGTTGAGGACCTAATCTTATGTTGTTTCAAAAGAAGAACAGATAAGTAAAAAACGCAAGACCGCTGAGAAACTGGATTTATTCAAGTTTCAGCCAAGAAGTCCTTCAACAGGGCCTGTTCTTCCTGACCATTTTTCCTTCCCCCTAACGGTGTACATGTAACACAGGCTGAATCCAATACACTCATAGATACTAGCACCCACAGTGAAAAAATAAAAGAATTTGGAATTATATTTTGTAATATTAATGGCTATAAAAACCTTCTTAACTTTAATAATGAATATGATATATTTAGGAAACATCCGGTGATATGTCTAGTTGAGACATGGCTCAAGGATGACTTTGTTCCTCCTTCATGGCTGCGAGATTATGTACCTTATTCTACTAATGCTGTAAAGACGAGTATCAGGGGGAGAGCTAGCGGAGGCCTGGTCACACTGGTCCATAAAGATCTCAACTTCAGTATCGATCTTTTAGTCTGTAACCGCTACTGGATATTCATTAACATCAAATTAGGCACTCTTTTAATAACAATAGGGAATATTTACTTTTCTCCTGGATGTGATAGTGATGCATGCTTAGAGGAATTACATACCACGCTATCAAACTTGATCACTGAGTTTCCAAATAACTATATAATTTTAAACGGTGATTACAATAGTCATGTGGGCAGCCTAAATGACTTAGATGAGGAAATGCTATCGAACTCTAATCTGTATGAAACGAGATTACCTACTCATACTCACATCAACAGACGTGGTAAACTTCTAGTGGAAATTATGGAGTCCTTAGGATTTATTCTGTGTAACGGCCGTTCATACTCAGATAGACCAGGAAAATATACTTACATATCGACCTCTGGGAGGAGCACAATCGACTTGGTTTGGATAAATAATAGGTGCTTAAAGCTATTTGAAGACATGAAAATATCCTTAGTTTCCGAGTTACTTGACCATTTAGCTCGTGTTACTGCCTTACAAATTCCAAGTCAAAATTTACCATATTTTAACATAGGTGAAAATCGTAGCATAAACACAGTAATACACTCAAGCTGGGTTGAAAATAAAATCAATTCATTTCAGGCAGGTTTGTCAACTTCCGCCAGAATTTACTTTAACTCTCAGGATAATAATCTTTTATATGATAATTTTATCCAAGCCATGCATGAAAATTTGATTAAGTCTGGATTAATAATAAACAAAAAACTCGTATCCCATTCAAGACGTTTACCATTAGCTCAAGCTAAGCATCAGTGGTATGACCAAGAATGCAGAAATCACAAAAGAGAGCTTAAAAAAAAGTATAGAGTCTTACAGAAACATAATTTCTCACCAGATGTACTTGATGACTACAGCAAAACTAGAAACAGCTACAGGAAATTAATAAATATTAAGAAAACTCAATTTCGTGCTTCAACATTAAAAGACCTTCAGAATGTCAAAAACAATACACAATTTTGGAAAACGGTAAATATGCTCAAACCATACAAACATCACAATAACGAAATTGCAATGGAGGAGTGGACTAATTACTACCAGTCACTTTTCGGGGGAAAAATTATTCATAAAACGCAGTACTTTTCAGTTACTCATCCAGCTCTTGAAACTGACATATCTTTATCGGAACTTCAGCATTGTATTCAGTGTTCAAAGAACAACAAATCCCCTGGACTTGATAATGTTGTGTATGAAGCATTTAAAAACCTGACCCCACAATGGGAACACTATTTGCTTAACTTATTTAATAATATATTGAACTCTGAAAAACCTCCATCATTTTGGTCCAAATCAAAACTCCACCTACTATATAAAAAAGGCCCCAGAAATGATCCTGATAACTACAGAGGAATTTCCTTGTTAAATAACATGGCAAAATTGTTCACCAGCATATTAGGAAATAGACTGATGGCATGGGCTGAATCTGAAAACTTACTCCCAGAAGAGCAGGCAGGCTTTAGGGCTTCCAGTGGTTGTGTCGATAATAGGAGCGTATATTTACGCTATCGTCAATTATTAGCATTAACTTGAGGAAAGAAGGAAATTATGTATATGGAATTTTTATTGACCTAAAGAAGGCCTTCGCTTCCATTAATCACAGCATGCTCTGGGAAAAATTATTTTCTCTGGGTGTCGGAGCGAAAATAATTAGGATAATGAAGGCTCTTTATGATAGTGCCATAATGCAAATTAAAGCTGGAAGAGAACTATCTGAGGAAATTGGCATCAGTTCAGGCTTACTGCAAGGGGAAAGCCTTAGCCCGGCTTTGTTTATTGTATTCATATCGGATATAATTACATTCTTTCAGGATAATGGAGCAATAGGTATCAGCATTGATAGCAGGCATGAAGTAATTATGCTGCTATTAGCTGACGATATTGTTCTTCTCAGTAACTCTTGGCAAGATGCACAGAAGAAACTCAGGATAATGGAAAGGTATTGCTGACAAAATTCTTTGAGACTAAACCCACATAAGTCAAAAGTGGTTGTATTACGTAAGTCGCCTAGGATGAAGCAGCTGAAACCCCTCTATTGGCACAGTCAAAAACTAGAGTACACTAAAAGTTATACCTACTTGGGTGTCCCATTTACTTCTTCAGGTAGATTTAAACAAGCGTCAGAGCATTTCATTCAAAGGTCCACGGTAGCAAGCGCCAAGGTTATGGAAATTTTAAGAAAAGGCAAGAGTGACTCATGGGAAACAAAAACTTCTCTATTCGATGCAATGATATGCTCAACTTTGCTATATGTTGCCGAAATTTGGAGTCTCCGATACCTTGAAGCAATAGAAGTCGCACAGGTGAGATTTCTTAAAAACCTATTTTTATGGCCCAGAAGTACACCAAATTATGTGGTGCGTTTGGAAACTGGCAGATGTGCCCTGAGTCTGCAAATACTTAAAAAAGTGATAAATTTTTGGACAAAGCTCACCCTGCTACCCGCTAACAGGCTTCCAAGACAATGCTTTGATAGGCTTAAACAATTAGATTCGATCTCAGAAAAGCCAGACTTAAATTTCAACTGGATAACACAAGTGAGGTCAATGGCAGCAAGTCTTGATGTGAGGCAGACTTTTCACGTTTATTTTTCAATGGTCTCATCGGACGAAAAGAAGATCTCGTCGATAAAATGAAAAATAATCTACTCTCCATAGACATCAATAGAGCCCTAAACTCAACCAGCAATCCTATCTACAGGACAATCAGTAGCTTCAATATCAATGCACCAGAAAACTATTTGAAATACAAGATCCAGTTAAAAAAATTAAGGATTGTAAGCCGACTCAGAGTATCAAACCCAACATCAATCAATCTGTACCTTAACTCTACAGTATATAATCTTCAAGAAAATAAAATATGCCCTATCTGTAATGAATTCATAACCAACAGTCTCCAACATCTATTTCTGAAGTGCCCAAAACTCAACGGTCCCAGACAAACATACTTGCAACCATATATACAGGATTCTAATCCACAGACAAATATTGAAAATATTTTGATTATTGATAATATCGATAAAGTTAACCGAATATTTTTGTTTTTTGTTTATTTAGAAAAAATTGTTGCAGAATTAGGGAACTTATCATAGCAAATAATAATAACCAACTTGCGAATTAATTTCCTATTTATTAGTGAATATGATCGATTTATGTTTATAGCATTGCAAGTAATTATTTAAATTGGACTCAAAAACATGTATTGCTATAAAAGTACTTATTTATGAAATATATTTGTATCTAGTTATTATTTATCTTTATTAATTTATGTATTTACTTATATTTGATACTGCCTGTATAATTCAATTAGATGATTAGATCAATTCGCAATGTAGATGGCTAGTTATTTAAATTAGAATTAAAATTAAAAATATGTATCACTATAAAACTAATGCAAAGTGAATATTCTCCAGTAATTATTATTATTGTTATAAAGAGAATACTCATAGAAAAAAAAGAATGAAAAAAAAAATGTTTAACCTTAGGTATTATAGAATGAAGTAAGTATTGAGATTGGGAAATTATTAATTAATTAAAGGGCTAACTAGACTCTAGTGAAATACTTATTTTGTAAAAATTGTAATTAATATTTGTACAGAATTATTTCTTAACAAAAAAATATTCATTCACTCATTCATTCATACTTACAGCAACTCTTGCTACAATCTGGACGGTTATGAGCAAATAAATAAATAAAATAAAAATCCAAGAATGGACTTCTCAATTACTATACTGTGTGCATTTTCAGAATAACTGATATTAAATCTTGAATTTAAGTTTTATTCTTTGTAAATATTTCATATCTTTTGGTTTGCTCTATTTCTGTATAAGTTAGTGTTTGTAAATGTATTTCCAATTTTAGTATAGCACCGCCGAGTTTGGTGTGTGACTCGGTCGAGTGAACATGTGAATTTATTGCTCCTAAAGTTTTAATGTTTCTAACTGGTTATATATTCAGTTTTTCAATTGTTTTTTTTTCTCATAACACCTTTTAGTGCTGCAAATGTATTTGTGCATTTAAAAATTATTTGTCATTCGAAGAAAGTAATTTTTTTTCTGCAAAAAGTGTTTTAATATTCTACATATTTTCTTGTGTATTCTCTTTACATTGTTTATATTTCTCTTTTATTTGTGAACTATGCCCTTAAGTAAGACTGTAAAACAAGGTACTCATGCTAGTGGGGACTCAACTGGCAGCGCTGGTGGTGGGGGTAGTGACACACTCACACTCATATTGGCCAAACTGGACGCTATTAATAATGAAATTAAATCTGTTAAAAATGATCTAAATGCTTTTAAAAGCGATACGGGTACTGCAATGGCCTCTATCAAGGAGGATATTCGAGATTGCAAAAAAGGTACTGTGTCATTAAAAAAAGAAAATAAGCAATTAAAAGAGGAGATTACATCTTTGAAAAACCAACTAAGTGAAATTACTCAATACACCAGATATAACGCTCTTAAAATTACTAATATACCGTCAAAGGATGATGAAAATATTTATGAAATAATTTCTGCTATTAGTCAGGCTATTGGTTTCGAACTTTACAAGCACGATATAGATGCCCTCTTCAGAATTAAATTACGTAATGCTCGGGGTGAGCTACCTATAATTCTCAAGTTCGTTTCAACTGTTAGAAAAGAGGAGTTTTTTAGGTTAGCTAGAGTTAAACGTAGACTTAATACTTCAGAATTGAATATTTAAGGTGACGAACAACAGGTATATATATCGGATTACATGTCGCCGTATAAATACAAATTACTTAAAGACGCTAGAAACCTAAAAGCTAAATCAATACTAAGTTATGTTTGGTTTAGAAACAATAAGGTACTGGTCAAAGAAACAGATTTCACCTCAACTATTGCAATAAATAACGAAAAAGATTTATTGAAATTTACCCCAAATTGAAGTAAGAGCACCGAGTTAATGCATGACGAAGAAGAGGAGTATGACGACGTTGAGACAGATGCATCAGGAAGCAGTTCTGCAAAAGGATTATCGAAGAAGAGGAAACTGAAACTTCATCATGGTTCTTTGGATCGTTTTTTAACACAGAAGTTTATAAGTTCGACTGTAGGAAAAAAGTGAAAAAACGGCATACTGGAAGATGTTATGATAAAGAAGGTATTTTTAGTTCAAGTAATTCAGAAGTTAATATATTATTTTGGAATGTTAGGGGATTTTCCACAATATTATCGCTTGATAGCGAACAAGAAAGTTTAATTAATTTATTTAATGTTATTTGTGTAAACGAAACCTGCTTAGATTATATTCCCTATCTTAATATTTCCTTTATTAAAAATTTCAATTTGATTCATAGTGTAGCTACTAGGAGGAAGGAAAGGGGTCGCCCAAGTGGAGGAATTATTACCCTTGTCAAAAAAGGACTAAATTTTGACGTAATTAGTATAAACCCAAATTGGATTGTTACAAAACTTAATTTAATTGGGATCAGCATGATTCTCGCTAATATCTATACTAAACCTGATTCCCCAAATGAAACTTTATATGACTTAGAAGAAAATACCGCGGAATTAGTGGCGCAATTTCCTACCACTTAGAAAATCAGCAGAGATCCTTAGATGGGACGAGAATAAGCTTCTAACTTATAAAAATAATTTCACTGTTTCGGATTTTCTGTTTGAAGATACCCCTAATGAAATGTGCGAAAATATAAAAGAATCCATTAAATCTGCTGCGAAAAATTGTGGCTTATTACACTCGTTTAAAAAATCGTATTCTTTCATAAAACCAATCAACAAACCGTGGTTTAATAAAAATTGTAAAGAGGCAAAGTCAAATATGAGGAAAGTATTTAGGTCATACAAAAACAGCAACTATGATGCAAGGCTATATCGAGATTTAATTAGAACTTAAAAATTCATTACTCAATTTACAAAACGCCAAACAATTTTGGCGGGTAGTTCGTTTGTATAAATTTGATGATAAATACAAGGAAAACCCCATAAACATTTAAGTTTGGGATCAATATTTAGAGAATAGCAAGTTTCCAAATGTTAGATGCTATTTCTCGGTCTGCGACGTGTTCCACCCCTTTTTAGACCCTCCTTTTAGGGTGAAAAGGAACTGCTGCCTGCCGTCAATGACCTTGGATGGAACGACCTAGGATTTGATGGGATTCCAAATGAATTTCTTAAAAATATACCTAAAATTGGTCTAAACCATTTGTTAAGAATATACAATAAAATCATGGATTGTGAATGCGTACCTGATTCGTGGGGTAATTCCAAATTGATTTTTTTATACAAAAAAGGGGATCCTCACTTACCCGAAAATTATAGAGGGATATCTCTAGTAAATACGATAGAAAAATTATTTACTCAACTAATTTACAATAGATTATCCGAGTGGCTTGAGTATGGAAATCCTTTGATAGAAAACCAAAATGGATTTCGTAGAAACAGAAGCTGCATGGATGGCATATTTACTCTCTCGTCGGTGGTCAATTTACACATTTCCCGGAATAAAGGCAAACTATACGCAGTATTTGTAGATTTGAAGAAAGCTTTTGACAGCATCAACCACAACTTGTTATGGTATAAACTTTTCAATTTCGGAATAAGTCGAAAAATTATAAAAATTATTGATGATTTATATAGCCATGCAACTAGCACCGCGATAGTTAACGGTCAGTCTACAAATACGTATCGTATTACACAGGGAATACTGCAAGGGGCAGTTTATCGCCACTACTTTTCGCAATATTGATAATATAAAAGAATTTTTGGTACAAAAAGGGTGTCAGGAGGTAGCCATCACGCACGAAAATGGGGTCTCTGTGTTATTATTTGCCGATGATAGTCTTGTTGGCCGATACACCTGTCGAGCTCCAAAAGAAACTCTTAGCATTGGAAGAATATTGTAGGGACAATCTCCTGGAAGTCAATATCGAAACAACCAAAGTTCTAATTTTTCGAAAAAGTGGTAAAATAAAAAAAAGTTTAAAGTTTTTTTACAAACAAGAGCAGGTGTCTATTTCCAAATCTTACACCTGTTTTACAACTGTAACAAATCAATGATTAATAAAAGCAACGTAGCAGCAAACGCAGTGAATCAAATTTTATATAAAACTAAGTGCAATGCTTGGCATACTATATTAAGGCTTTTTAATTCTATGGTGGAATCTGTCCTATTGTACAGTAGTGAAGTCTGGGCGGTACGCTATGTAAACGAAATTGAAATTGTTCAAACCCGGTTCTTTAAGTCGGTGTTCCACTGGCCAAGATGTACGCCCAACTATATAGTCAGACGAGAACTAGGGCTCAATAAATTAAAATTAAAAGTAATTAAAAGAATTATAAATTGGTGGTTCAAACTATTGTGAATGCCTAACAATAGGCTACCTAAAATCTGCTACAATAAGCATGTGCTTAACTGTAAGGAATAAATAAATTCAATTGGTGTTCTCAAGTAACAAATCTTTTAGTTGAAATATAATGTGAATAGCTGTGGTTGGAGCAAGATGCTGCTAAGTTAAAGGAATTTAAAACACAAATTTTTAAAACCATGGGAAGTAAAATTATTGGCAGAAGATACTGAGCGGATTCTCTGCTCCAGTTACAGCCCAATTTACCAGTATATTAAAAATAATGTTAATGTGGAAGATTATATAATAAAGATATCAGTTTAAATAAAAAAAGAATTATTGGCCAATTGATGGTTAATAATCCACAATCAGTGATTTTGTATTGTAATGGAACTAAACATAAGTGGAATAGTAACACAATTTGTTAGTTTTGTAGCGGCGAACAGAACGACCTCAGTCATTTTCTGATAAATTGCCCTATTTACAAAGAATTAAGGGAGAAATATCTTAACAGCCCTGATTTCCATAATATAACAGATTTTTTAACAATAAATTCTACTGAAAAAATCAATAAAATAATAAAATTTATGGTGACTGCACTTAGGTGGAGATCTCTTTTATATCAGTAATCATTATTTACTTAAATGCAGTACAATGGATCAAGGTTAGTTTATTTTGTTATTAGTGTATAATGTTTATATGTATGTAAAGTAGCTTATTAGTTTATTGATAGCTTAGATGTTTATATTTTTTAAGTGATAGGCTTCAGCCTGTATATATAAATAAATAAATAAATAAATAAATAAAAGTCTAAAACTAGGCACAATATTATTAACCAGGTTTCATAATTCATAATCTATATTATAACTTTTCATTTTATACTTTCCTCTAAGTGATTATAATGGTGTTAAGTGTTCTATCTAGAATTTTTCAACTTTTGTTTGTTTCTGTATTTGGTTTGCCACCAGTCTTTACTGTAATGAGTTTTTATACTTATAAACAGTCTATAAATAAATAAAAAATTTAAAAAAAATGTATTTGATACATTTAGGTAGGAAGTATGCACAATTTCGAGCAGTGGCTTCAATTCTGGTTTACTTTCTGAGTGCATGGTGAGGGGGAGAGGGCACTTTAGCAGCTATGATTTGATGTATGTTCTGCTCAATTAGTGTAATTTCGTCGTGATTATACTTTCTATAATTTGGTTTTAATAGATAAGTTTCTACATGTACATTGGGTACATGTAATTTATCCGAGCTCCCCAGATTTGAACTAACAATGAACTTATTTACAGTCTATGTCTTTAAAATTATTTTCCATCAACAAACATTTTCTGTGCTATTGTCGAACACAGACCATTCGCTAAAAACTTTTTTTTCGTACTCAAAGGACCTCAAAACACAAATTTGTGGTGGAAACTTAGCTTCTATAATTTGTTACATTCGCTGCATTTCCTCATAAACAGTAAGAGAAAGTAAAAACCGAAATGAAACATAACGTACATTCCAATCCTAATTAAGGAAGATCTTACAGAAGATGTTTGGTCCCTTAAGAGAAGGAGAAAGATACAGAATAGGTAAAACTTTGGATTGAGAGAATTGTACTAAAGCCAAGATTTAGTGGTATTAAAAAATTAAAAGAAGAAGGGTTAAATAGTTAGGATGTTTGGAGAGAATGGAGGATTCAAGGATTCCCAAGAAATGTGGACTGATCGCCAGAAAATGTGGTAGTGCTGGAAGAAGAGGTTTAGGTGGCTGATCAGGTTGAGCTCAGCTAAGAAGTAAAGGAATAAGAAGGTGGAGAAGGTTTGCGGTTGTGCGGGAGGAATGGCAGAATGTGGTTGAGGAGGCCAATGTCCTTCGTGGACCGTACTGCCAAGAGAGAAGAACTTAAGAAAATCTATGAAAATAAAGTTGAAAATAAACTTTAATCCAGTTATTTGCCACGTTAAATGCACAAAAATAAAACATAAAATCAAAAATGATTTTTAGGTTAGTATTTTTGCTTAAGATAAAAAGAAGAAAAATTATGTTAAACTATAAAAAACTAGATGGCCACTAAAACCATATAGCTGGCTGTAAATACAGTGTTTTTTGTTGAAATAACATACGTTCGGCCACAATTATATATCGACCAATATATACCCAGTACTTTCTCCGGAACAGACTTGCCTGGTGTGGGTAATGTTTTTAAACCTTTGTTTACTTGTACAGGAAATGAAACAAAAAGAAGAAAACATAATTACTGGTGGTTAGCGGTGTTAAACACTGCAATTAACATTCGTGTTCAAATATTAAAATTACAAACTAGAACCGTTCATTAATGATTGTTGGAGATCCCGGTGTTTTACACCGCCTCTCCCACCACAGTCGGGTGTGGCCGATCGCTAAAGACGCGTCTTTAATGGGCTTTACGGTGAGTTTTCTTCTGTCACCTCTTACTAAGTGAACTGTATATGTAAAATAGATCTACATTAGGTACTATCGCTTTGTATAGACCTTAACTTTTTACATCCAGTATCTAAGTACTTGTCTTGCAAGTGGTTTCAAAAAAGTATTAGTTATTCTGAATTTTTTATCAGATATAATTGTAAGGATCATTCACTAAATAAAGACTCAAATAGTTATAGTTTTAAAAAAAGCCGCATAAATAAATACAATTTAACTATTTTTCGTCACCTCTGCATGTTTTATATACATATGTTGTACAGTAAAAATGTAACCCCCCAAAGAGACAACTTTCAGTTGTTCCAAGGTTTCAGTAGTTTATATATTTATATAATGCGAATATGAATCATGTGTAACATTTTTTTAAATAATGAACTTTCATTAGAACTTCTCAGTCCAATTCTTCAACGTTTCAAGTGTTTTTGTGCCTGGATCGGCAAAATTTGAATAAATATCAGAGTCAGCTTCGTTTCATCGACAGATTTTGGACGTTCGCTCATTATCAGAATGTTATACTTACTATACAGGTCGCTTTTTTTGGATTGCAGGATTTATAAAAATGTATTTATGTTTTAGATTCATAATTTCTCACCAGTAAGTTTAGCTTACCACACTCTTCGATTCTCTGGTTTGATGAATCAAGAAAGCAGACCATGGTCGCTGGTGATTTGTATATACCATCTTGTTATAATGAACTGCATGGGGTTAGCATCCGGTAAGTAGTTGTTTATTTTCCTTTACGCATAAGTGTAAATGTCGCTTCTTTACACAACGTCTGGTTTATCGGGTTCTGTATAATGAATGTGAACTAACTGCGGGATAGATTGCAATTATGCACAAAAACAATATTATTGGCTGCCTCCCGGAATTTTTAGTTGCTCTTAATGCTTTGAGGGAAATAATTGAGATCATTAAAATTCATAGAAACCTTTTTTAAAGATTTTTTTTTAAATCATAGAAAGAAACTTAATCTTGAGACTTCTGTTTCTGTATTACCAAGAGTTTCGAAACAAATTTAACTGAAAGTTAGTAATTTGTTGCAGCTTTTAATGAATTCTCATAAAGCCTTCATTAATTATCTTTAAAACCTTGATGTATTTATTATAAGGGTGCACAAATGGAAGATCGTGGTGAACAACAAGTTTGGGAATGAGGAACGACAGCAAAGAAAATAACAACAAATATTCATAGACGACCAATTTAAAATATTAAATTCCAATTAGGTGTTTGCCAGGACGAAAATTAAAATGCCAAAGGTATTTACTGAAGACAAATTTATGTACTTCAACCGATACTGCCTGTGCCCGCGGTTTATAATTACAAAATGTATTTTATTTGCGTTTGTTGTCCACTATTTTTAAAGCATTTGTATTACAATAATACCAGTGGCGGCTACTGGGGTATTCGGCGATTGCGCACCTGAACCTCCAGCTATTTTGAAAACAACTTCAATAAAAAAGATAACTACTTTTCATATTTTTATCAATATTTTCAATTTCAAAAAAATATTTTCATTTTTGTATTAGTTACGAACATTAAGTCACAGTAAAAATTGTATATATTGGCCTGATTATCAATTGTTTATAATAATCAAAAATCAAATAAATTAATTTAATAATTTTGTTGTCAAATAAGAGAATCAGACATAAAAGAATAGGAACGTATATCAGTTATAGAAGCTCCTTAAACATGGTCGTATAATGAATTGTACACTAGTGTGCAATTCACACTATCATACTGTTGTACGTATGTATGTGGGATTTGGGAACAATGCATATAGTGAAAGACCGTCAGCTATAAACAACAATTTAATAGTTTCGAATAATACCCGTCAACTACAACAACCAATAACTAAACTGAACAACCAAACTTGTATTTCAAATCACCTCTGTTACATATATAACCAACACTAGTCAACTATCTTAATTACAACGAGACAGAACAACACTTTTTTTTATAATTCAAAAACCATACGGTAATATTATTGTCATCACCATAACAACACACACAGCCAGTATTATTTTTCCAGCAGCTAGTGCTGCACCCAGCTGCTAGACTGGACGGTTAGTCTCCCACATTCGGCCATCCTGGTATATCTTCGGTCTCCGAAGATGGCTCTGGGAATGGCTTCGTACAGTCGGCAGCAGTGGTTGTCATCTCCGGGCCTTCACCTCCCGCTTTGGCTACTTCGTATCTGTCATTACCATTGAGTTTGGTAATCGGATATGGCCCCAGAAATTTATTGTAAATCTTCGTACCAGGGTTGAACTGAGTACGACGAATTGCTACCAGGTCTCCTAATTGGTACTTTCGAGCTGCCTTACATCCTCTATTATACTGACGCTTATTTTCTTCTTGCATTTTTATAATGTTCTCTCGTGCTTCGTTTCTAATTCTTTCTCTTTCTTCATTAAATTGCAACATACTTTCCTCCTCCAATAGCTGCAACACCTTGACGTCTTCCTTCTGCCTCATTTTTACTCCTGTAAGTAATTCAAATGGGGTGAATTTAACGGCTCTTTGATAGGTGCTATTAATAACTTTTGGACTCTATTAACTTGTCGATACCAGCTTTGGTTTATCAGCCGACAACTTGGTTAGAACGGATATTACTATACTGTTTATCCGTTCTACTTGGTCATTGCCTCTTGGCACTCCTGTTGTTATAGTAAGGTGTTCGATACCTTCTTCAGAACAGTAATCTTTACATGCGGTTGAAGTAAACGCAGTCCCTTTATCTATAATAACTCTTTGAGGGTTCCCAAAGATAGCTTGTTGAATCGTCAGCTTCTGTACAACTTCCTGTGTTCCGGTACTCTTGGTAGAGTACAGCTACACGAATTTCGAAAACGCATCGACTACGACCAGTAAATACTTATATCTTTTAGAAGTCGCCACTAACGGCCCAACATGGTCTAAGTGGTACGTGCAAAGCGGGGTATCACCCTTCGGTATAGGTTTCAACTCACCCTCCTTCTTTCCTCTCTTTCTATCGGCTAATATCTTTTCAGTTTTTCTTCCACTCAGGGATATAATATTCTTCCTCGATACATTCTTTCATCTTCTTGGCGCCAAAGTGTCCATTCTCGGGAGCTCTCTTCATTACTTCCATTTCCATACTCATGGGTAATGCCACTTTATTTACGCCTTCTACTCTTTTCTTTAAAACTCCATCCTCCAATAGCAAATCTTCGTAAGGTTCCCGATCCAAAATCCTCATAATAACCCTTAATTTTTCATCTTCATTCTGCTTCTTCCTAATTGACTTCATCGCTGTGTTCTTTATTATCCATACGGGGTTTCAACTCAATGCGTCGACGAGCTTTAGGTTTTCTCCCGGTCGGTGTTATATCTGATAATCAAATTCTTCAAGTGCCATGGCCCACCTAGCTACTCTGGGCGGCAAATCTCTTTTAGTCAACGTTTTTTGAAATGCCTGGCAATCCGTTACGATTTTGAACTGTATTCCTAAGAGATAAACTCGGAACTTTTTCACTGTTTTGACTGTTTTAGACATTCTAATTCATACGAATGATATTATTTCCTTTCAGCCTCGTTAGTCTTTCTACTCATGTAATATACTGGTCTCATATATTTTTTATCCTGATCCTTCAGTAGCAATACTGCGCCGTAACCATCGCAGTGAAGTTCAGTTACAGCTTCCGGATCATAAACTTTAAGAAGTGGTTCGCTAACCAACTCTTTCTTCAGCGTATCAAATGCCTGCCTCTGACGTACACCAAATTCAAAAGAACGATCGTTTTTCAGAATCTCAGTAAGCGGAAAAGAGATTTTCCTTTACAAACTTCCGAAAGTAGGCTGACAAGCCAAGGAAACTTTGGATTTCTTTCCGCGAATTTGGTTCAGGATACTTCTGTACTGCCTTCAGTTTCGCAGGTGAGGGAGCAACGAAGCCTCCTTCTAGGACGTGGCCTAGAAAGTCTACCCGTCTTTGCAAGAACGCGCACTTTTCCCACTTAATTATTAGCCCATTGTCAGCAGCAACCCGTGGAGTCTCAACGATTCTGTTGTAGGCGTCTTCTTCATCTACGCCGGGTACAATTATATCATCCATATAAGTGAAAAGTACTTTTCGTTTAATAAGATCTTGGAAGACTTCATATACAAATCTTAAAAAAACAGTTGGGCTGATACATAATCCGAATGGAGTTGGAAGGAATTCGTATTGGCCTTCCGGAGTCACAAAAGAGGTATATTTGCGACATGCTTCGGCGACAGGTACGTGAAAGAATCCATTCTTTAAGTCTAGAGTTGAAAATACTCTAAATTTTGCCAGAGCATCTTCCTATCTTCAATCAACGGCATGGGGTAATGATCTCTGCAAATCCGTTTGTTTAGTTCTCTGTAATCTATATACACCCTATGGAATCCATCTTTTTTACGAACAATTACCACCGGACTTGCATATTCGCTGGAACTTGGTTGGATGATGTCCTCACTTAGCCACTCATTGATTTGAACGTCCACTACTTGTTTTTCTTTAGGTGCTAATCTTCTCGGCTTCAGACTTATTACTTCTTCAGTTTTCAGTCGTATCTTTGTTTCAATATTAGTTTTTACCCTCTTTTT
Organism: Triatoma infestans; assembly: GCA_011037195.1. Classification (NCBI taxonomy): domain Eukaryota; kingdom Metazoa; phylum Arthropoda; class Insecta; order Hemiptera; family Reduviidae; genus Triatoma; species Triatoma infestans. The sequence continues at coordinate 109,492 of JAAEAF010013717.1, forward strand.
CGGAATGTAATTTCTAATTATTTCCTCTATCTTCGTCTTGTAGGGTCCTTTAACATTTATCTTTTTGTCATCAATGCAGTTGATTTTATTAATACGACTGTCCAGTAATTCGTTGTTCGGATCAACTTTTTCTTTTTCGTAATTTGATTTATCCTTATCGTAATCTCCTTTATCAACTTTATCAGTTTCAATTTCTTTTTCGTCATCTCTTCTCCTAACTGCTTTTATCGTGACTTTGCCTTCAGGCATCACTACTTAAATCTTTCAATAATTCATGCCCTAATGATACTTCTGGATTCATAGATTTTGTGGAAACCACAATGAATCTTGCGCAATGGGTCCCGCAGTCAATTATAACTTCCGTTCTGAAGCTACCTATTGGGTTGGTCTGATAGTTGCCCAATCCAATGAAAACTTTCGTTGTCGGGTCTAGTCTCGGTGCTCCACTCTTGAGATATACGTCCCACCTGATTAGATTTACATCACTCCCAGTGTCGATTAAGGCCCGAAATTGATTTTCTTTAATCTGAATAACTACAGAATTTGCAAGAGATGTTATCTGGCTTACAAATTTTAATTGTCCTCTTTTATCTGGGTTTTGGGATAAACATGCTGATGCAACAAGTCTGTGCTGACCACATCTGAAACATTTTGGCTCTTTGAATTTGTCGGGACACTTGTCTAACGTGTGCTGGTCAGAACCACAATAACAAGATTTTTCTTTGATATCATCTTCGAGTCCAGTTTGACCTTATTTCTTCTCCGACATCCCTTTTCATTTTATATTTCTGTTCTTTCAACATCTCTTCATAGAGCTTTAGCTTCGCTCGAAACTCTTTATGTATATCAGGAGATCTATAAAAAGGTAGGAAGTTAGAGGTTCGCAGTTGGGCGTCGCGCTGGAGAATTTAATATATATATATATGTACAACGCAGTCTCGATTATCCGTCACTCTTTTCTCCGCCACCTCCAATTATCCGTCACGGTGTTTGTGCCCACATATTATGTACTCTTTATTGTACACGGCGGGAGCGCAATATAATTTCTGGATTTTCCAAAATCTATTTTGAGTGATGACGAAATAATCGCAAATTTGCATCCAACTGATGAAAATAATAGCGACAATGAAGAAGATGACATTCAAATTTCAAAAATAACTAACACCGAAGCCGAAATTTCGATTTCCAAATTTATTGAATGGTACGAACACCGACAAGAGTGCGATAGTACATCAAATTTACTTTTAGGGAAACTGCAAGTTCTTGCAGCCAAGAAAGTGAGGAATTCTAAAAAACAGTCAACAATGATGAGTTTCTTCAAACCCTCACAAGAATAAAATCAAAGATTAGAAAAAACATGCAACAAATAAAAAAAAAAAGCAACAAAAAAAAATTAAATTAAAAAATACAAAAAAAAACTTTTTAATGCTGGCTCGGTATCCGTGACGGTCACAACCCTGTATAAAAAGCAGAGTGGAATGTTTTTAAAAAACTAATAAAATATAAATTCTCCAACCTTGTTTTCTATTAACCGTCTATTCTCTTATGCGACAACCGTCTGGTCCCGAACGTGACGGATAATCGAGACTGCACTGTATATATAAAAAATTTCTTTGTGTTAGTATAGAAAAGGGTATATTCTTATTACCTTTTTTAAAATAAGAGTGGGGGTTACAAGCGCATTGAACATTACTTACGATCTTACGCACGAACTTACCCGAGCTTACCCGGAGTTAAAATTGTTTCTAGCAAATGGTCTCTGAGTGTGTGTATGTGTGTATGTGTGTGTGTGTATGTATGGATGTATGGATGTATGTATGTGAACAGCATAGCTCAAAAACGAAAAACCGTAGAAAGTTGAAACTTCTTATAAAGTAAACACACAAAAATGTATAATTTTTATTCATCTGCTCAGCGATATTTCGTTTTTTGAGATATTTTGTTCGCATACACAGACCATTTACTAAAAACTTGTTTTTTACTTAGAGGAGTTCAAAACAACTTTCTCCAAGTGAAACTCAATTTGGAAAATTTGTGAATGATCTCTCAATACTTGTTCGCATTAGGTGAAAGTAAAAACTGATTTTAATCCTGCATGAGTAATGATGGAAATTTTTTTGATTTTTTTGTGAATTGCTATGCTGCACGCTTCCTCAGCCTTTTGTAAAGAATACAATGTACCGTAAAAACTCCTGTTTTGTAAAAGACTTATTATCTGAGAATCTCCATAAAAAAAAAACACTGAAATAACTATTTTTTCCTTCAGGAATTGAACTATTTTCTGGCAATGGTACATTACCCGAAATGATACAGGCAATGTCAGCGTTTACAATTTACCTTCATGTAAACGCTAAAGCTGTTAATGTACTCAGATGTCAAACAGAAATTCGTCAGCTATTAGTGAGGTGGGTAAAATTTAATTTGTCGAGTTTAGTATTTAGTTCTATCTATGATTTTCTCCGTGCTAGCATGCTGTGCTTCATTTTGCTTGTTACGGACCAGTTCGGTCACGCACCACACTGATTGCAGCGGGTGGTTATTTCGTTATAATTTATAATTTTGTACTTTTTCTATTTTTCTTATTACACATATACCACTATAATCATAGACACAACCCACACACAATCAGTCAGTGTGGTGCATACAGAAACATAAATTTGTACTCAGCTATCTACACGAACATGACAGCCTTAATCTGACGATAAATGAGAATCCGAAACCAGTCCTGTACTACGACCGAGAAAATCATAGATGTTCCCTAGCATTACAGCTCCAATTTTTCTGCAACTTTCTCCTTAAAGACACCATTATGATACACCAAGCATGGCACACTAATTATATGTACAGAAACCTACCATTTTTTTTTTAAACTAGTAAATTGATTATGGAGGTTTTCTGAGGACAGAAATGTCACACTTCCTTCAAAAAAATAGTTTGATAATTCCTCTTGATATGTACTAATATCTATAGAATAATAAGTTTTAAGAAATTTTTTCAATAATTATGTAAAGTAAGAAAAAGTCAGAATAGTATTTCATACCAGATCTTTCCCACTTCAAGCAATGGATTCTCACTGAGGTTTTTTGAAGAATTCTTCGCCTTATTGCACGCAAATTATTTTACTAAATTTTTGGTATAGCCTCACCAAATAACATCATATTCTTTTATTTTGCTACAGGCTGGAAGAAATCCGTTTTGGACTACTCCAAGATATAGATAATCGTCACCACTTAATACAGTCGGATAAGTTTCTTTCAAAATTAATCTTCAGTTATGGATCATTATTTCTGAGTTATCCATTTTTAGCATTAATCATGAATTTCATCGTTGATTATACTTCATCTTCGGAAAAACCACATTTAGTACTCCAGGTGTGCTAAATAATATTAATTATACAGTCAATGATATTTCATTAATTTATTGTGGTGGCCACTAATTGGAAGCAGTTCCTTGGACAGATCATTGCGAAAGGATTATTGCGTGAGATCGGTGGTAAATGTAGGGTTTGAGAGTGTAGAAAAGTCTTGTTTGAGACATATCACTGTTTATCCGCCTTAATGATAAGTGAGTCGAGCGAAATTTAACTTCTTAACTGCACCATAAACTTGATGTCATAAGTTTTTGCCAATTTTGTCATAATGATTGTTGACAATGCGATTACTGTTTCCTAGATGGTTATATTGTCAATCCGTTTCCCAATTATTGTTGTCAGAGATTTGGGTCCGCAGTACTAGAAAACATTAAAACATGCAAGTATCAATACATACCGCGTAAAATATAATGAGTGTATATTCCGATTGTACTCTCTAGTCTCTACTAATCTGTTATCAATCCTCCTGCGCAATGACAACTTTCTCTAGCAACTTTAGAAAATGATACATATTTATTTGTAAATAAACTCCCGCATTTGTGACATGTTAACTGATTTCAATAAATATTTCTATGAAATCTGATCCTTTAGGTTTCCTTGGCCATTTTCATGAAAAACATTGGTTTCCGGGTTGTGACCTCGTAGCGTCAGAGGTTTGCTGAAAACCGACGTTCCGCCATGTTGCAATGAGCTTCTTCAGGGTCGTTACACCTTGAAACTCCTTCGGTATTTTATTGGCTTTCAAGGGGTAACGACGCTGCAGCGGCTCACTGCAACATGAAACGTGGTTTTTAGCAAACCATTGACGCGCTCTCAACCCGGAAACTACCAGTGTTCTATGAAATAGTTTTTCTCTGGAGCTAAAACATTTACTCAAGGCTTACGTACATTTGCTCAAGGCTTACGTAACAACTATTCGATTGCCAGTGCGCGGTTACCAAATAAAAAGAGTATTTTGATGTAATAAAACTGCTTAATCGTTAAACAAGTTTAAATAAGTGCCAGTGCGCGTCTCATTGTTTATCAAGTTATCTTGATTATAGGCGAAGGCTATAGCTGCCTGGCCGTTGACCACAAAAAAAAATGAAGCAGTCTACCGATTAGTTTCTTTCTTTCAAATCTGGCGTTTTAGTTGTAGCCTTTTGTTATGAATACATCCCCTCCCTATAGTGTATTTGTTTGGGTAGCTGTTCATATTGAATGTTGGGCATTAGTAGTGGCAGTTGTTAAAGAAACTAAAACCACTGTCACCTTCAGATCTACTGCGGCTCCTTGAGATATGCTCCCTGTCAGTTCACCAAAATTAGCTTGAAGTGTACTTTTTAGTGAATGCGTATGTTTTGTGTGAGTGTTATGACATAGTGAGCTAAAGTTTGCCTATGTGTTCGCTAAACTCAAGTAATTTCACACAACCACCTCTATGTGTGTTATGTGAAAGTGTTGTTGTTGTTCCTGTTCTTAGATTGGGATACCTGCAGATCTCTGAAGAAGTGGGTAGCCATCTAGTCCATTACTGTAATGGGTGGTCGCACAGCCAGGTGGCAAATGCTCGCTGGAACGGCGTCCACACTTTGTAAACATGGGAAGCTAGAGTTAGTAGCGGACTCTAGTTATGAATGCGAGAACTAATAGCAGGGGCAGTGCGGTACACTCAAAACAAAACAAAAATATTAACAGTCTGACAAGAGACACAAGGAAGATGTTCTAGTTACCGTGGCTTTGGCTTAATCTTCCCCATTACATACCTACACCTCCGTCTGTTACAATAAATGCAATGTAATTAATATTCTTTCATAGATCGACAGCTTTTAGTTAAATAGTTCCGATCATTTCATTGAGATCAGTAAATTTATTGTCTTTCGCCACCGTAGTCGTCTACTTTGATCATAAAAAGCAAGAAATCAACATTTTTTAGCAGCGATTCCATTCAAATTCAGGCTAGTTTAATCAATAAAAAAGAAAAATCGACCTCGTAAAACTCCGGTAACCCTGGCATGTTAGTTAACCTTAGATCAGCAGATTATTGCTCTTAGTCAATAATCTGATGTCGTGATGTCTAATAAACCAATCTTTTTTCTTTTCCCCACGTAACACAGGTTTGGATACCATGGAGTATGAAAGAATTTTGGCCATACATTATTGGAATGGTTGCAGTGATGTTTTTAACTTTGACCGCACTAATTTATTATGTATCGTTCAGTGTACTGCTGTATACGTTCAGCTTTCAAATGTCCGCATTTCTGAAAATATTACAAGCAAGACTAATGCAAGCAAGAAATGGACCGAGTGACGCTAATTTGTATGGCTTTCATGCTGAGATTATAAGGTAGGCCAATATATACATGTGTGTGTGTGTGTGTGTGTGTGTGTTTTAAGTATCTTTATTATCATCATGCTCCGCTCATTTGAGCACTACACGAAATTTACAAAATATTAATACATGTATAAAATGCAGATTACAGCTTACATTTAAACTAATATACATATTTATGAGGACAAAATTACATATGAACATGGCTGTTACATGAAAACATTTAGAATTATTTACACTTATGTAAAAATAGTACGAAATATTAAAGTGCGGATATACGACACCACAAATTAATGAAGGAAATTTACATTAATTAACTTGATTTAAAATAATAACTATTATAGATACAATATTAACACTCTTTTTTTATTTGTTTATATATATATATATATATATAAACTCACTGCTATAATTATTTAATTATTTGATTTCTGTAATTAATCTTTGGTACAATTGTCGATGCTTGGCCTTATCTTGGCATGTACTTGTCGAACCCAATTGGGATTTTTCGAATGTTTTCCTCAACTGGGATTTTTTCCTCTGTTTTGTTGGTAAAATGAAAATGAAAAATCACAAGAGGGAACTGGAAAATAACTAAGTTAAAATACATATATATTTTTTTGCCTTCCGAAAAACATGCACAACTTGCCTAGACTCACGTCACAGAATACCTCAGAATTACCAAATAAGGTCGATCTAGCCCTTGCTGCCCTAGACAACATAACCCTACTCTGTTTATTAGTAGCATAAATAGAAGAAAAAGTGTTTTTCGAATATTTAAGGAGGTGTAACGTTAAGTATTTACTTAACGCAGAGTAAGGTGGAGGCAATTGGGTGAGGAGGGGAAGGGTAATACCGGACTAGGTCAGTTAATAGAGGGGTTGCCGTTCACCAATAAATTTTATTATGTTAACTATTCCCTTCTTGCGTAACAGAAATTCAATGAGGGCCGTATTACTGCAAATACATACTAAACAACAAATCATTAAAAGAAAACTCTGCTACGAAACAGAACTGTTTGTGGCCCTCCTATTTTTATAGAAACACAAAATATACTTATAAATAAAGGCCTCAGGCACACAGGACTTATAACTAGGTTTACATTGATAGACTTATAATAATAATAATAATAATAATAACAATAATATACTTTATTCAAAAATACAAAAAACAATCAAATATACAACTGTTAATAAAAGAAAAGTATATACGGCTTGGATAAGTATCCGTCAGCCGGAGGTTGATGCGATCAATTTTCAGCATCAAAAGTAAAAATACAAAAGGCAACTAAGAAAATTAATATAAAATAGAAGAAATTATTTTCTTTCTTGGTTTCGATGTAAATATAATTGAGTAGAACATGGAAAGAATGATATGATTATACAAGATTGAGAAGCAGAACGAGCTATGCACTAAACATTATAAAAATAAACAAACTGCAATAGTACTCTTTTTGTTACAATTAATCTGTCTAAAAATTGAACTCTTGAACCAATTCATATCTATAAAACCATGCAGAGCGTACGTATTTAATTAACCCCTTACAATTCAGTGAATTCAGAAGGCACCTAAGAGACTGTAGCGAAAGAGTCCTCACACCTAAGTAGAGCAAGCGAAACTCCGCTAATATAGGACATTCTGCAAGAAAGTGCACTATATCCTCTTTGGCTCTACGATTACACAGTGAACAGAGTTCTATCTCTCGCTCAGCCCAGGGTGTAAAATTCAAAAATAATAATTCCCCTCTCATTTTAAATAACCATCGCAAATCGTTCAGCGACAAGTGCTTAGAAGGACAGTCCGCATCAAATGAAAAAATCCTTACACTCAGGTCTAATTTCTTATAGAATAGAAATCGTGAAGATTGTCCTGCACGCATCACAGACTCATCTCTATACGCTAATCTGATTTTATCTAATAGAACCGACAATTGACGTTCAAGTAACATTACATTATTCGCAGAGAATTCCAATTCGCAATTATATTTCTGCGCCAAAACAACCCATTTCTCAAACCAGAAAGTTCTGCGCCTGATGACTTCCAACGCCAGTATCCTGGGAAGCCGGTGTGCAGGAAAATCCAGTACCTTCAGACAATATCTGAAGTGTAGACTTAAAGTGAACACTTCAAGCAAATCAACACCCGTTTCGAGATATAGCATGTAGTTAGGGGTAATCGATGGAAGAGAAAAGAGCTTCTTGATAAAAAATCTCAACAACTTTTCCAGGGCCTCATACCGCTGGAATCCCCAAATCTGTGCCGCGTAGCAGGCAATTGCTCTGCATACCGAATTAAATATCTGATATTTATGAGAGAGAGGTACCATTTTAGTTGAAATAACTCCCATCCATACAGAGTTTAGGGCCAGCTTGGCTGCAGAAACCTTCTCCTTAATGTGGGTGTCAAAGCTGAGGCGAGGCGTCATAGTAACTCCCAGATATTTGTAATTATTAACGACCTCAATTTCTTGGTCACCATATCGCCATTTCTCTTTTCCCGACAATCTACCACCCTTCCTGAAAACTACGATTTGCGACTTTTTTAAATTAACTTCAAGACCCCAATGTTGACAATAACTTTCAAGAATGTTAATATTCCTTAGCAACTGCAAAGGATTCTCGTCCAGGATAACAATGTCATCAGCATACATTAAAATCTTAACAACAGTATCTGCCACACGTACTCCACCCTCCAGAAGCCCTGGCAAATCGTCCACAAAAACAGAAAAGAGTATTGGGCTCAAGAGACAACCTTGTCGCACACCACTGGCCACACTAAAAAACTCCGATATACCATTGCCGCCTCTTACCGCACAAAGAGTTTCCCTATACAAAGCTCTTAATATTGTTACAAATTTGGAGGAAACACCTAAATTCAGCAGTTTAAGAAACAATGCAGAACGATTGACCCGGTCAAATGCGGCCGAGAAATCTACAAAAAAACAATAAACTTTTTTACCCCTTCTTAAAAACTTTAATTTAATAATATTGCACAAAACAAACAAATTATCAAGAGTTGAATATCCACGCCGGAATCCGGCCTGATATTCACTTAGCAGATTGTTTGCTGATATATAAGTTTCCAAACGCCTTAAAAGAATGCCCGTGAAAATTTTGGCCACCGCGTCCATGCACGAAATGCCTCTGTAATTAACAACATTATTTATCTCTCCTCGTTTAAATAAAGGAAAAACAATAGCCTTACTAAAAGAAGAAGGGGTTGAACCAACGCTGTAAAGGTGATTAAAAAAAGAAAGAAGTCTTTCAAGCATAATGTCTGGGGCGTTTTTGTAGAATTCTGCAGTAATTCGGTCTAAGCCAGGCGCCTTATTGTCCTTCAAATTTGAAATAGCCGCTCGAAGCTCATCAAAAGTAAAAGGGTCATCAAGAAGAGGATTGAATATTAAGGGCTCGGCATATTGAATTGACAGATTAAAACCTGAAGGGTTTAAAAGATTACTGAAATGGGTAACCCATGCAGTCATGGTAATGTTATTCCCACATACAAAATTCTTATTTTTCAATTGATTAAAAATATGCCAAAGTTCCTTAGAATCTTTGATGGAGCAATATCGACTCACCAGAGAAGAATAATATTCCTTCATTTTGTTCGCACATACAAGCTTATATTGTTTATTGGCTTCAACATAGGCATTTCTAACAATGACCGAGTTGCTAGAACGAAAGAGATTCAACAACTTAAACGACCTTCTTCTGGCGCGGACGCAAATGCCATCAAACCACGGTTTATTTTTGATAGCTCTAATAAACGAAGGTGCATAATTAGATGTAGGACAGCAAGATTTAATTGCATCCGTGAAAACATTCAACCAATCCTGCAACTCAGCGGGGAAGAAAACAGTGCTGTTAAAAAACAGTTCCAATTTAGTTTTATAATTATTAGCCATGTGTTTGGACCAGGGCAGTTGAGGCATCAAAGGCAACACAGTCGTATCAGTGGAGGGTTCAAAATTAATTACAATATTTAAAGGCTGATGATCCGAAAAATTTTCAGGTAACACTTTAAAATCATCTATCAGTGAAATACATGAAGCAGACACCGCGCAAATGTCAATGACCGAAGCTCCCATTTTACTTACATAAGTAAATTCCCCGTCAACATCCCCCGGAAAACGACCATTTAAAATTATAAGGTTGTTATCATCACAAAGTTCCAGAAAACTCTTTCCTCTTCCATCGAGAACCCGATCTTTAGAATTTCTATGGAGTCGGCATTTAACATTATCTATAAACATGTCCTCAGATATAGTCTGCGATGCTGCCAACCTCACATTACAATCGCCTACTAAAATAAAATTGCAAGAGTTATGCTCAGCAAAGAAGTTACTTATTTTAGAAAAGTGATTTTCCCAAAAATTACAATTTATATAAACAGGAAAAATGAAAAATTTAACTGAAAAAACATTTACAGATATTAAATCAATATTATCAATTTTAACAAAATGTATTAAATTTGTAGGAATAGAGGCTTTAATACCAAAGAGTTCACCTCCCATAGCTCTGCCAAACCTTGAAACCTTTTTCGCAGGGATAAAACAAATATTATACTCCTTAAACACCTTTTTACAATAACTAAAATTTACATCTGTTAAAAATGTTTCAAACATCAAATGCCTTTATAAAATTTAAAAAATAAGGATCATTTAATTTAGCTTTCAAGCCTGCAACATTAAAAGAAATCACATTTAATTTTTTTACCAAAGAACACGCACTTGTCACAAAAGATTTTCGCCGGCTGACGATATTATCTCAGGATATAGGTGGGGCTGATGTCTTCTTTTCGAATGCCGGTGCAGCCACGATAGTCGATCCTTCGCCACCAGACAGGATATTTAGCTTCTTGACAAAATAGTTACTCGGAAGAGAGTTAGAGTGCACACTAATTATAAAATTCGACAAATCAGAGCCAATAATTTCGTTAAGCTTTTCAATACCTGCACCATTATCAAATCTCAGACCATCATTAAGTGACCATCCGAATACATGAGAACCTACAAACAGCTTATCCACACTTACTGTGATCTTAATATTCAAATTCATTCGTAAAAGTTCCTTTCTAACTAATAATAACTTCATATTCTTTCTTCTAACATTTTCCGGAAGGTCATTAACGATCGTAAAACCAGTTCCTTTGAGAAGATTAGCAGAACGCAAAATTGTAAGTTTATCTTCATAGCGAACAAATGAAACCAGTAACGGTCTACTAGGTAGATCTCTTCTACCAAGTGAAGAAACTGATGAAAGGCCAGCGTTAATATCAGTTTTAAGTACCTCAGTACAAAATCCATGACTAACTTTATCAAATTCGCATTGCCATCATACTTAATTCCTCTAAAAATTAAGTTACTTCTACGAGATTTTAATTCTAATCTTTCTATAGATTTTTCTGTCCTATCATAGATATCTTTGAGATGGACAATTTCGCTTCTAAGAAGCTGATTTTCCTCTTTTAGATTTTTAACATCATTAGAAATAGTATGTAAATCCTCTTTTGTCGCTAAATTAGAGAGTTTGACGTCAAATAAATCATTCATGTTTTGCATAATAGCCTTAGTTAAATCAGATTTTAATGCATTAAGATCATCCAAAGATATAGCAGAAGCCATATTCTTTCTCTTATTTTTACTTAAATGCAACTCTGGTGAACTTCTAACTCGTTTTGGGTTATTTTGTGAACCAGTTATTGAGGAATTATCTATTTTTGGAGGCATTCCATGAATAACAATAACTGGATTGCAATAACAATGATGAAAATAAATGAATGAAATTCAGAAAAAAGAATTGAAGAAATAAATAAGTAAATAAAATAAGAATAAACTGAAACAGTTGCAAAAATTGTAAGCTCTTTATAGAAAAATAAACAGTGATCAGCTGATGGTAACAGTGAAGAAGAAACATTAAAAAGAGACAGAGACAGTATGTGCACTCACTCAGATGACCAATCTTGTTTACTAGCAGGCGAGTAAGATGTTCCCCTCCCTCAAAGTCCAAAAGTTTAATATCGAAGTAGCTGTAGTATTCTTGTTAATTTTTAACAATAAATCGTTAATTGTGGAAAAACCACTCGATAAAAATCCTCGAAACTTCACACAATTAAAAAGTATGTATTGCAGCCCACTTCCGCAAAAAACAGAACCAAAAAGACTTCTAGAACCGTATTAAAAATGATAAAAATCACAGAGAAAAATTAACAGGTCTGTACTGTACGACAGCTACACATCAACTCTTGATAGACTTATATAACTAATATTAATTTTTTTTATTTACAAGACGGTCAATTAATAGTTTATTTAGAAGGGTTTGAAGCACTGTAGACAGACGGACTAAGAGAGGAGAAAGAAGACACCTTGGACGGGCAACACAGAGTACCTTTTCTCCTCGTAAAGCGGAGAGCCTCTTCGGTTGGCTGGACCAAATATTAGGGGGCGATTCTTTTCTCTTCGGCTCTGGTGTCTTAATTCAGTAGTTTACATAATTCAGTTTGAGTTTCATCTCAAAACTTGCGGCCTCTCATTCTCAATTTCGCCATCTAATTGCGCCCTCTAGGCCTAGTCTGACTACTGCTTCTCCTCTACAGTCACAGCTCGCTGCTCCCTCCACTGAGCCATCACTTGCCCTTCCCACTCTTCTGTAGTATCACTAATCCCCATCACACCGGCGCTACTTTAACTACTATTGAAATTTTATTATACCGAATACTAACACTTACGAACTCCATGACTTTACGTCATAGAGGTTATTTGTCAAATCCAACAATTATCAATTATTTTAACATTTGTTAGTCATTTGCAAAATAGCTTTAACCATCAGCATACTCTTGCCCGTCACCAATGTGACGAAAAAACCTATTCTAATTGGTTGGAAACAACTTTTGAAAAGATTCAGAAATATTTTTTTAAGTAGGGGTTTTATTAATTTTTTTTTTTTCACAAGATAGTATTATAAATTATATTAATTTAAATTTAAGCAAATGAAGATGAAGTACAAAGAAAAAATTTTTCATTTAAACTCACAAATTTAAATAAACAACTTGACATTCAACTTCTATTCTTCCTTAACAGTTCTTGAGGAAGGGCACCAAAGGTGTCCGAAACATCGAATAAACGATGTTTAACAAACTCTAGTATTTTATTCGTCATATTGCTGATGTTCCACTCACTAGTGTAAAGTTGAACTCAACTCTCTACACGAACTTGATAACTTTACTCTGATGTAAATCCAAACCCGGTCAGGAAAAAAAGAAATATGCATGCTGGATGGATAAAGTCCCAGATGTTATCCCAGCATTGTGGACCCATCCACATGTTCAACAAAAAGCTCTAGTTTTTTCAAGATTGTTTTCCTGCCTGCTTTGAAAAACCCTAATTGGACAAATTGTCAATATCAGCCAAACCTGATTTGGAAGCCATTGTCTATGACTGTACCATATTTACTGAAAAAACTTACTTTAAGTGTACTTATGTACTTGCGCCTGATTTTTAAAATTCTAAAATTTCCAGATTATTAAAAACATTTAACCAGCTTTTCTCTGGTCAGCTGTATTTAGAGACTATTCTGTCTTCATTACAACCGTGCGGTTTTGGATTTGCTTTGATTAAGGTATTTAACAAATTATTTTATTATCTTGCAGATACAAGGTCAGCACAAAGAAGGGGTCGTTTACTCTCCATTTGTTCAAGGACTTTGTCGTCCCTGCGTGTATCCCCGCCTGACACGAACAACACTTACCCTGCGCACTTACACTCACAATAAGGCCTGCAGTTTGTGAGGGCGACTGTTTGGGTTAAACTCTAGCTCACCACTACATACACTTAGAATCGTATAGCTCACAGGGACTACAGTCCAACTCAAGACAATCACAACAGATTTTTCAGGTTGTAGTTGACTACAAACTTCTCACAGACATGTGCCCTTGGGGAGTCGCATAGATACAACAGATTGTGCTATACGAGCAATTCCCATCTAACAACAAATGAAACAAACATCTTAAAACAAAATATGTGAGGTTTGTGACCGACCGGATGTTTTTTCATCATTGAATATGTTTCCTGGTTGAATATGTGATAAAAGTGTTTAAAAAAAAAAGTGTTACGTTAACTTAATCTATAATATTTTTCAAGAACCGCCATTTGAAGTTCCAATGGCTTCATGACCTCCTGCATTAAGGAGTAATATCCCACTAGATATTATCAACGCATTACTTCGTTGAAGCCATTTATTGAGATAGTTACGAAAAACTGAAAGAACCACTCAGTAAAGTAGTACCTGCTTTTATTTTTCAATATATGATTTTTAGGCCGATTTAGATGTAGGCCGATTTAGATGTAGG